>PVKE010023414.1:0-24662 GCA_004027555.1 Craseonycteris thonglongyai
ATTCTTAAAAATAATAATAACTGTCCCGATACCCATTACGGTATCAGTTTGAATCATCATGAACAATCTCCATACTTGTCTCCAAAGCTATCATCATCTCTTATAGGTGGGTAGTCATCAAAGCTATCCATATCAGGATGGACCCTCCAGTCTGTATCTGTTTTGTCAGAATCCCAATTTCTATCTTAGCCAAAAGAATGATTATCCCTATGTTTATTCTGTGCTTGGTCAACATCCACTCAATTTTCCTGTTACCTACACTCATCACTGATGCTAAGGGCATTGAACAAGAAATCCAGGTCCTCATACTATCATAACCAAAACCTTTCAATCTCTCTGGATTGCTGATTTCACATTGTAAACACACTGCACTGATATTTAATCCTCTCAAGAATTCCCTAATGTGGTCTTCTGTCACATAATAGGGCAGGTCCCCTAGAAAAACAGTGTAGAGTGTCTGAGAAGAGAGTAACTGTCAATATGGGGTTTTCCAGCAGCCTGAGAAGCAGTAAGTGGGATGGACTGGTCAACTGGAGGTGCCCTATAAACACTGACATCATTACTATACCAAGTAGTTAAAATATCTCCTTGCAGGTTATTTGTCTCATCAGCCCAGCTGACTGTTTTGGGGACATAGGTGCTTACTCCACCAGTCCCTCAATCATCAGCCAGAAATTCTTTTGGAAGACAGTCTTCTCCTTCTTTTTGCTGAGGCCATCACATTGGGAGAGGGAGAGAGAGCATAAAGGCAATCTATATGTATCTAAAGTAGATTTCCTATAGTCAACATAGCTGGATCTTGTTTTTGGTCCACCCTAACAATCTCTGTCTTTTAATTCATGTATCACTGATGTTCAAAGTGATTACTGATATAGTTGAATTCACACTACTGTTTTGCAATTGTTGACCCTGTTCTTTGATCCTATTTTTGTCTTCCATGCCTTTTCTGCCTTTTGTGATTCTGTGAACAGAATCATCTATAAATGGAGCATCGTCTATGATTTCATTTTCTCTCCATTCTTAGCCCTCTCTTATTGGCCATTTCACTTTTTGTGGTTTCTCTTATTCATGGTCAACCACAGTCTGAAAATTTGATATGAAAAATTCCAGAAATTAACAATTATGTAAGTTTTAAATTGTGTGCCATTCTGAGTAGCATGATGAAATCTTCCACAGTCCTACTTCACCCACCTGGGATGTGAATCATCCCTTTATATGCAATATCTGCCTATTAGTCACTTAATAGTTGTCTAGGTTATCAGATCAATTGTTGTAGCATCACAGTGTTTGTAGTTAAAATAATCCTTACAGTAACCTAACATTATGTTACAATGCCTACATCATTCACCTCACTTCATTGCATCAAGGCATTGTATCATCTCACGTCATCACAAGAAGGGTGAGTAGTTTGCTAAGGTATTTTGAGAGAAACCACATTCACATAACTTATTACAGCATATTGCTTGTTTTATTTCATTATTAGTTATTGTTGTTAATCCTTTACTAAGTCTAATTTATAAATTAAATTTTATCATCATATATATGAAAAATTGAATTATATTGGGTTTGGTACTACACAGTTTCAGGAACCCACTGAGAGTCTTAGAACATATCCCATGAATAAGGGAGGATTACTGTACTTCTTTTTTCACTTGTCATAGTGGTTGCCCTAAAGTTTGCAATATATAATTACTGCTAATCCAATTCCACTTTCAAATAACACTATACTATTTCATGAGTAGTATGAGTCCCTTATAATAACACAGTAATCGTAAATCCTCCCCACATCCATTCATTGTATCATTGCTGTCTTTCATTTCACTTATAGACATACATAATCAAATACACTGTTGATATTACTTTGAACAAATTTGTATCTGTTACATCAAGAGTAAAAAAAAAAAAAGAATGTGGGATGGATCAACAGTTGAGCACTTGCCTGGCAATCTCGAGGTCCAAGATTCAATTACCAGCCCTGGCCCATGCAAACCCATATGCTGAACTGTGGCACAACTGGTAACTACTGGGATGACACAGCAACAAAGGTTCTCGTCTCCCATGTGGAAGGCTCCCAGTTTGGTCCCCACCCTGAGCAGCCCCACATCCACCTGTGTAGAATGAAACTATGTCACAAGTATGGAGACCATTCTGGGCCCTCCCCTCTTCTCTCTCTCTCTCTTACCTTCTCTTAAAACAATAAAATAAATCTTAAAAAAAAAAAAAATGTTATATTCTGCTTCCCCCCATTAATTCTGTTCTTGCCTGAGATGATTAAATGGGTAAGTATTCTTTCATAGTAACTTATAATCTTATTTGACCAAATGTTTTAAGACTTGTGATATATTTTACAACTTCCCAAAATTCAAAAATTACGTAGTCTTTTTTTAATCTGAAAATAATTTTTGTATTTTTCAAAAGGATCCTTGAAACATTTCAAAAGGAATCTCTCTCTGTAGAGGGGTATTAAGGGGGAATTATACTAATTAGGCTTATTTGATGTATTAAAATTTTAAGGTTTCACAAATGGATTTTATTCAATTGTCCTCTTCTCAAGGATATAACTATGTAATAATGATGATTTCCATGCATTTTGATTGGGTAGAAACATTCCCATGTTGAAGGGTATAGTCACAGTACTCACTAAAGTACTTCTTAACCCATTATAAACTGTGCATGAGAGGGAGGGAGGTTGTGTACTCCTTATGAGAACGTAATGCCTGATGATCTGAGGTGGAGCTGAGGTGGTGATGCTAGTGCTGGGGAGTGGCTGCAAATACAGATTAACATGAGCAGTGATTTTTTGACTGCACAGAGACCATAATAAATCAATTGCTTGGAGACTTATATCAAAAACCAAGGTCAGGGCTCCCACTGGTTGTGCATTATGGGGAGCTGTACAATTATTTCATTATGTATTACAATGTAATAATAGAAATAAAGTGCACAATAAATGTAATGCGCTTGAATAACCCCCAAACCATTCACCTCCCTGCCCCCCTGCCCCGTCCCCTCCATCCATGGAAAAATTGTCTTCCACAAAACCAGTCCCTGGTGCCAAAAAGGTTGGAGACTGCTGCCTTAAACTACATACAAAATTACTACACACACACACACACACACACATTTACATTTTTCCTACCCACTCAAACCATCAAAGTATTACTGATATTTATATGCTATCTGACTGAAACATTTTATGTGAACATGGTACTATACAGCTTTATCATTTTAAATGTGTAAGATATCAAAAGCTGTACTAGATATAGCATGCAATTACCCTGAGGAATTAGCATACATTTAGCCTTTGAACCCTATAATCTATACAAGTTCAATTTTATTCAAAAACTTAATAAAAAATTTTTTTTTTAAGATTTATTTATTGTTTTTGACAGAGAGAGAGACACAGAGTCAGAGACAGAGAGAAGGGAGAGGGCCCAGAACAGTCTCCATAGTTGCACACAATTGGTTTTTCCACATAGTTTCATTCCACAGGTGGGCACGGGGCTGCGCAGGGCAGGAACTGGGCCAGGGTCTCACCCCGGTGAGAACCGAACTGGGGGCACTCCCCAGTTCAGCACATGGGTCCACACAGGCCGGGACCAGGATTCGATCCTTGGTCCCCGAGGCTGCAAAGTGAGCGCCTAACCCACTGAGCCATCCCGGCTTCCCCTTAATGAAATATTTTAACTGGCCATTCCATCTACTACCCAGTATTGAAAGATTTTTCATGTTAATACATTCATTATATTTATTGCTAGGTTACACTTATTTCTTAAGCAGAATAACAAAAATTACCATGAACTATGAATCTAAATTAAGTTTTGTTCATGCTAAAAAATGACATCTTATTTAATGCTATACACTTCAGTAAACACAATGCATAAGAAAATTATACAAAGCTACATACAATCTCTCCTGCTACTAGGCCAAACTAAACCATCCAAAGAATATAATGAGTATCTTTAAGTACATACAATGCATCAAACAACAACTTCACGAGATAGATAGCTCCTCATATTAATATCTGAGAAAACTTTCTTACAGGCAGTTTTGGTAATCCACCTAGCCATTCTGGTCACTCAAAGCTGTATAAAAAACTGAAACAAAAACTATCAGTTAGATCCTCATATATTACTTTCAATTCAGTTTGCACTTTTCTGCATTTTTTTGTTTTCCTTTAATAATATCAAAATCACAAAATTATAATAACTAATTTATATTAAGCACCAAAACATGATAGGCACTGTTTTAGGTACTTTATTTCCATTCTTCATGACCAACTTTGCACAGTGATACAAAAATATACATTTTTCAGATAAAGAAACAGACCAAAGGAGGTTAAATGACAAGGAAAATGACACAGCAAAATGCTGTTGTTTGTACTATACTACAGCTGTACTACAGCTATACTACAACTATACTTGCCATCAATTCTAAACATAAATTATTTGCAATACAGAATTTTACTAGTTTCTCAACAAAAATTAAAGTTGTTTTCCTTCATAGAAGGAACCATTGTTATTGTGTGAAATATTTTATTGCATTGCCAAGTTATTGATTCATTTCCCCACAAATACTTTTATATTAAAACAGGGGAAGCCAGGATGGCTCAGTGGGCTAAGCACTTGTCTTGCAGCCCTCGTGTCCAAGGATCGAGTCCTGGCCCCAGCCCATGTGGACCCATGTGCTGAACTGGGGTGTGCTTCCCATGTGGAAGGCCCCAAGTTTGGTTCTCACTGGGGCAAGCTTCCCATGTGAGAGGCTCCTGGTTCAGCCCCCAGCTTACGGGGGTGTGCCTCCCACATGGGAGGCTCCCGGCCTGGTTCTGCCCTGCGCAGCTCCCCACCCTATGTTGAAGACTGATAAAGTACAACTGTGGAGACTGTTCTGGGCCCTCCCCGTTCTCTCTGTCTCTATGTCAAAAACAAAAAAATAAAATACATCTTTAAAACTGAGAGGAGAGAATGTTGTTGAAAATACAATAAGAGCTCTAAATAACTAAACTTTGATCATTTGAGCTGCACCTAAAATTGTCATAGCTAAGGTGTTCAAGTTCATAGATAAGGAGCTAAGCCTGTACCCTAACCTAAACCTTCCATTATTGCAAACACAAAATTGTTTTTTAAAAAAAAGGCCTATCTGAAAATACAATGTTTCCTGACAGCAGCCAGTGTACTAAAATACCTGTTTCCTTACGTCTCAATCTAGTCTGAAAAATGCACAAATTCAGAACAAGTACCTCTGAAAAATATATCTCATAATACATGAAATTTTTATATAGTGGGCATAATATATCAAGTACTGTTTTCAAGAAGTGTTAAAGACTGTCACTCAATACACAATGTGAAATAAAAATGACCAGTATTTTGTAAAACCCTAAAACGGCAATAAGAATCTTCAGTATGATTCTCCAAATGGGTAAATAATGCAAAGGTCATGGCAAAGGCCTAAAAATTCTGTTTTAATGCTAGTCATTTCAGTTAATTTAATTACACTGATACTGGTAAAGAAGATTGATAAAATTATGAGCTAGAAAATATATATTAATCAAAACTGGATAGAAGGATACATATAAAAAATCAGGAAATCCTGGAAAATATAGTATCAATGCAATAATAATTTTTATAAAGGTCCTCAAGCATTTCAGCAAGGTAAAAGTACCACATTCTATTAGGATATGTAGGGTCTGCACAAGTTATTTAAATTTTTTAAACCTGTTTCCTTGCCAGAAACTCTAAAAAAGCCTGAAGTAAATGATATCCCCGATGCTTTCCTGTTCTAACATTCTAGAGTCCAATTAATACAAACTTATATAAGCAGATTTTTTTAATAAGCAGTTTCAATGATAGAAAAAAAATCCCCAAAATGTTGTACTAGAAAACTTAAAGTCTTATTCCCTGAACCTCATGGTAGACTACAAATCAATCAGAAATTTCTGGGACAAATTAATATAATAAGAGTGTATTATGGGAAAGCTGGGATGGCTCAGCGGGTGAAGCGCTCGCTTTGAAGCCCCGAGAACCGAGGATCGAATCCCGGCCCTGGCCCATGCGGACTCATATGCTGAACTGGGCTGTGCCCCCAGCTCAGTTCTTGCGGGGGGCCTATGTGGGAGGCTCCCGGCCCAGTTCCTGCCCTATGCAGCCCCGCACCCACCTGTGGAGTAGAACTATATGGAAAACTAATGTCAACTATGGAGACTGCTCTGGGCCCTCCCTCTTCTCTCTGTCTCTGTCTCTCTCTGTCAAAAATCAATAAAATAAATCTTTTTTAAAAAAAAGAGTGTATTAGCATGGGGGAAGTCAGGATGGCTCAATGGGTTAAGTACTCACTTTGCAGCCCTGGGGACTGAGGATCGAATCCCGGCCCCAGCCCATGTGGACCCATATGCTGAACTGGGGAGTGCTCCCAGTTCGGTTCTCACCAGGGTGAGACCCCAGCCCAGTTCCTGCCCTGTGCGGCCCTGCGTGCACCTGTAGAATGAAACTATGTGGAAAAACCAATGATGTGCAAGTATGGAGACTGCTCTGGGCCCTCCCCCTTCTCTCTCTGTCTCTGTATCTCTCGCTCTCTTTCTCTCTCTCTCTGTCAAAAACAATAAAAAATAAATCTTTAAAAAAAAAAAAAGAGAGAGTATATTACCATGACTAAATTTACAAAGTTACACAGTAACTTTAGACATTCAGAAGATGCCAAAGAAGCATTTAGGATGGCAAGAGAGTTTTTTTTTTTAATCTGATAATATTAAAGATAATTATGAGTATATCCACACCTCTCTAGTTCTCACCTGCCATAGGCCAATGTGACTTCTGTCTAAAATATAAAAATCCCAGGCCTCATGTTCTTTGAATTAAACTTAAAACTCAGTGATTTCTCACTTCTTTCCAGTCTCTGCTCTCAACTTTTGAATATGCTGCTCTGCCATGTTTAAAAATCTCACTGGATCTTACATTCCACTAAGGACCCCTGGTTTCACAGAATCCAGTCACCCCATAGCTAAGCAACTGAAAAAATGTTTAGCATTCACTCTTCCTTTCCTTGCCTCCCACTTTTTCACTGCAGTCTGGCTTCTATCATACCATTTTACTGAAACCACACTTACTGAAGTTGCTCACCAAGACTCTTTGTTGCTAACTCCAGTAAACACCTTGTCATTCTTATCTTACTTGATCTCTCTGCAACATGTGACCCAGAACAACACTCTTTTTAGATTTTTCTGACTAGAAAATACATTTTAATTAAGAATTGAAATATCACAGGAAAAAAATGAAAAGTGTTACGGTAAGTACTCTATAATCCCACTCTCAAAAACAGCCCTGTTAGCAACACACTATATATTCATCAAGACTTTTCTATACATATACTAACATATGGGTGTATATGTATTATTTAATAAAAATTAGATTATATATACATGTTTCTTTGAGAATTTCTTAACTCAATGAACCTCAATCTTCTGTCCTTATAAGATGTGGTAGCCTGATTAATAACTTCCTAAAGAGTTCTTCCACATAAAACCTGGAACCTGTGAATGTTACCTTAAATGACAAAAGGGATTTGGCAGATGTGATTAAGTTAAGGATGATGAGGAGATTATCCTCAATTATCTGGGTTGGACCCATATGAAGATACTATGCAGCTGGCTTTGAAGATGGAGGAAGGGGTCAAGGAATGCAATGCAAGGAATACAAGGAATGTAACTCCAACAGCTGGAAAAGGCAAGGAAACAGAATCTGTCCTAGCAACAAGCTCTGCCAATACCTTGACTTTAGCCCAGTGAAAACATTTTGAACTTCCAGCCTCCATAACTATAAGAGACTAAATTTTTGTTTTAAACCACTAAGTTTGTGCTAGTTCGTTATAGCAGCAATAGGAAACTAATACAGTATGTATACACATACAAACACACACACACACACATATATATACACCATAGTCCATTAGCTGCATAGCATTCTATCACGAGTGTACCATATTTTACCTAGGCGATCCTTGACTCATGAATACTTGGCTTGTTGCCAATTATTTGCTATTATATACTATGATCACCTCTAAACACATCTTTCCACATGGATGAATTTCAAAAATGTTATGTTGAACAAAAAAACAGGTAGAAAAGAATACACACTGTATTATTATATTTATGTGAAGTTCAAGAACAAGAAAAACTAATCTGTGGTAAAAGATATCAGAACAGCAGGGATTGACTAAAGGAACTACGAGGGATTACTGGGAGAAAGAGAGAGATTCACACAGCTTATACATGTATCAAAACACATTTATTTGTATAGTTAAATTCTGTGCATTTCATTATGTGTAAATTTTATGTTAATAAATTTTAAAGCAAATACTTAAGATTTAAAACATTTACTCATTCAGCATTTTTTCTTAGTAGTTATAAAAAGCCTCAAGTTTTAAGACAACTTAATCACTAAATTACCTTTTTCTTTAAATTATAACTTCATTCAGAAACAAGAATATATCAACTGTGTCTTCTACCGTTTTGTAAATTTTGTAAGAAAATAATTCTAAGTAGAATATATCATCATTATCTTCCCAACACCTATCATTATGTTTGACACACAGAAGATGCTAAATGTGTTAGGTCTGAAGGTTCTTAATGACTTACAGGGACAATGTTTATAACTTAACTAAATTTCTAGACCATTTACTGACTCATTTTTTTTATCTTGTATGTTAAATGTAAATGTACCATCATGCTTGATAACCTTTATAACCTTACTCATCTGGTAGTATTTAGAAAAAAAGCTTCTCCACATTTTCAAAAATGCAGGCAAGTTGAGTCTTTAACTTTGTGCTCATCAGTAGACTCTCATTAACCGGAACTCAAGCAACCAGCACTCTCAAGCAATCAGTAAAAAATTTAAAGAAATAATACATTTATGTGGCATGGGCGCTGGTTAACTGAGAGTGTATGTACATTTATCTGGCATCTACCAATCCCGATGGGTGCCAGTCAATTGAGAGTCTACTGTATTTTAAATAAACATTGAAAGGCATTACATTTCATGGGCTGATTCCCTAAAATTCATTCTCAATTTACTTCCCAGTCTATCTTCTCACCATCAAATTTTGGCTATTCTGGCTCAATCTTCTAAACCAGTGGTTTTCAACTTTATGGTTTTAAACCTGTTTTACACTTGGGGACTAATGAAAATAGGTAATTATTTAGGAGATAGCTAAGGCAGAAATAAAAACCACAAGAATGCAACTAAATTTTAGAGAGCAATATTTGTGTGTGTTTTTTCTTGCCATTTCATAGGGATTAAAATTTTACAACACAAATTTTACAGCACAATGACACAAGAACTAACTTGCTTTACATTGACAGGTGAGCTAACAATGTCCGGTCATCATTCTTTAGCTCTCTGGCTATAGTACATATCCCTGGCCACCTCAATAGTATTATAGTATTATGAGAAGACAATACTTCTTCTCCAGAACACACAGACTGGTGTTCTGACACTTGACGCCCTTTGCACATGCTCATTGTCTGGGACAGCGCTGTCTTGCTCCACTACACTGATACATGATCCAGGGACAGTAAGACAGTGGCAAGGTCAGCAAACAAGGTGATTAACTGTTTTACGGACAGGAAATTTCTGGCCGACTGTACTCAGTCTGCAGATCAGCAGATGAAAAACACAGTTCTAAACTATCCTGATGTTGGTATTACCAGAAGGTATTACATTTTTCTTCTATCTTTCTCTCATGTATCTCATTAAAATATATATATATTGCTCATCAGTTACTTTTATCCAAAATCTGTTAATGCTGTTCTAACACACTTACTAACATCATTTATAAGAATGATAGATTCGTTTCTGGCATAGCAAAACAGCTGTACCAGGCCAAAGAGGACAGCACCCAATCATTTGAGTACTAACTCAGAGGTAAGATAATGTCTTCATCTTCACTTTTATATCAGTGCTTACTTACACTTTCCTATAAAAAAACAAAAAGAGTAATAACCCATAATAAAGCCAATTTTGTTCCTCTCATCAAGGTCTCTTCCTAGAACACAGGAATTATCAGTTCCTTAAAAGAGAGAGCCCTAATCATGAACTGAAAACAATGAATAGCAAAGCCAACAATGAAGAGCCAGTGTAACCAGCTTTAGGGAAGAAATAGTTTTCAGACTACAACTGTGAGGGTTGGATCAATACAAAGAACAATTAACAAACACTAAACCCACATTGGCTTTGGCCACTTAAAGGCTAAACTGCTAGAAGCACAGGCAGGGAAAGCTCTTTTGAAGTATAAATACAATAATAAACAGAAATGACAACAAATAAACACACCAGGCAATTTGCAATAATGAGAAATGGGATGACTCTTTCTGAACAAACATATGGTGGCCACAGTCAAAAAGTTCTATCCACAAAACACAAATTAATTAACCCACACATTTCTAATGAGGAAGGAATATCATATCACCAAGATAGATAGTAATAACTGCCAATGTTATCTTTGATTGATATCTTGAATTTTTATGCAACACAAAAGTAAAATAATTTGTGATGGCACAGAAAGGCTACTATTAATAAGAATAGTGTGTACTGATAAATTCGTATTTTATAACACTTGTCAAAAATTAATTTGAACATAGGGCTAACAGCTTCCTATTTTGCCAAATAAGGACAAAACAGAATAAACAAAAAGAAAACCCACCTAGCATCACAAATTTCATATGAACAAGGACAAAATTTAATGGTAAATACATTAAGTTTTATAAATTTAGCCTAATAGAAAACAAATTATATTGAGAATATTTTTATTTCATCATGAACTTTATGGTAAAAACTCTGTCTGGGAGGCTGGATGGCTCAGTGGGTTAAGCACTCACTTTGCAGCTCCGGGGACCAAGGGTCGAGTCCCAGCCCCGGCCCATCGCAGACCCATATGCTGAACTAGGGAGTTCCCCCAGTTCAGTTCTCTCTCTGTCTCTGTATCTCTCTCTCTCTCTCTCTCTCTCTGTCAAAAACCAATAAAAGAAAAAAAGAAAAAAAAAAACAAAAACATTAAAAATAAATCTTTGAAAAAAAAACCCCCAAAAAACTGTCTCAAAGAACTTCTGTAAACCTAGTGACTTTGTATTTTGAAGAAAATAGTGAAAAGAATAACAAAGCTTTTATAGGAGCTTAACATAGAAACTTAATGGTGGGTCTAATTAATTTATCAGTTTGTTAACTATCAACTAGTATCTCTACAACTTTTAGCAATAGCTTTCAATTTTTTCTGGTACATAATCTTTTTTCAAAATAAAAAATTCTGAGGGAAAACCGGGATGGCTCAGTGGGTTAAGCGCTCGTTTTGAAGCCCTGAGGACCGAGGATCGAATCCCAGCTCCGGCCCAGGCGGACCCACATGCTGAACTGGGGTGTGCTTCCCAAATGTGGTGAGGCCCCCAGTTCAGTTCAAAAATAAGTAAATAAAATAAAATAAATAAAAAATAAAAAAATTCTGAGTATTACTACCTCCTCCCATGACCATAGTTGAATTTAAGTATATTGATTGAAATGACAAAACTGCATGACTTTTTAATGATTTTTGTTACAAATATGCAAGATCTATTATTTATTCAACATTAAATATTTAATGCAATATGGATTTTCAGACCCCTTGCAGAGATTCACAGCCCAGTTTCTCTAGTCACTCATCTTTATACAAGAGAATTTTCCCAATAAAAAAAATTTAAAAAGAGAGAATTTTCCACTACAGAAAGTATCAAATAGCTCAATAAGCTGGCTTATCTTTAAAATAATTTTCAATTATGAGGTTATAAGATTCAGGGGCAATGAGTACTTCTCAAAAGAATTTTGGGACTTCTAGAGAAAAGACAGTTTGATCCAGTTTGATCCAATGTTTAGTGCTCTCCCTTCTGACACTCTATTTAGATAACAGTAAAGAAATTTAAAAGCTATAACCCCACAAGGAGGCCACAACAGTGGAGGAACAAACAGCAACACATTTTTTAATAAAAGATGGCAGACCGACACACACATCTAATTTTGCTTCCTCCTAAAATTCTACTAAAACAAGAATAAAAAAAATGTTTTGTTGTTTTTAGAACAAACCATAACTAAGGCAGAGAATGGAAAAAGAGACAACAGGAACACAATTTTGGAAGATGGAAGGAGCTAGATGAATGGTAACTGACTTAGTCAAAGAAAGCCAAATTAGGGGAAGCTGGGATGGCTCAGCGGGTTGAGCGCTCGCTCTGCAGCCCCGGGGACCAAGGATTGAATCTCAGCCCTGGCCTGTGCAGACCCATATGCTGAACTGGGCTGGGGGCCTTCCCACCCTCTGTGGCCCTCACCAACCTGTGTGAAACGAAACCATGTCGAGAACTAATGACGTACTACTATGGAGACTGCTCTGGGCCCTCCCCATTCTCTCTGTCTCTCTCGAGTCTCTGTCAAAAACAATAAAATAAATCTTAAAAAAAAAAAGAGGGAAAGCCGGGACGGCTCAGCGGGTTGAGCGCTCGCTTTGAGGCCCCGAGGACCGAGGATCGAATCCCGGCTCCGGCCCAGGCAGGACCCACGTGCTGAACTGGGGAGTTCCCACAGTTCGGTTCTCTAGCTGTCTCTGACTCTGTCTCTCTCTCTATCTGTCAAAAGTAAAATAAAAATAAATATGCACTGAAGATAAAATAATTACTCTCTATAAATATAAAAAGATATAAAAAATAAAAATAAAAAAAAAGAGAGAGCCAAATTATAAATCAGCAGTGCTGACAACTAAGAACAAATCCAGTTTACACTATACTCAAAAGACTCAGGAACTACCAGAATAAGGAAGTGGAGGGAAGACTATAGTAAGAAAAGATCAGGTGAAAGCTGTTGGAACACTTAGAAACCTAGACCCCATTTTACTCCAAGTTGCTGGGTGGCCCACCCTCAATACGACAGCTGTCTGGAGAATTATTCTCTCAGGAGGGTAAACCATAAGTGGTAGAATACTCATGAATATCCTAACAAAAAGAAGAAAATTATGTGATCCTATACACAAATGCTCTATGGCTCATTACCCAGCCCTCTATTACTGAGATTCCAGAACACTGGCAACCAGAACTCTGCCTCTAAGCAGAAAACTGTAAGATATGCTCTGAGAAATCTGACCAGAACAAAAGGAAAGACAGACACTGGAGATAACCTCAAATAGTCCAGTCAAACCAATGATTTCAATCTTAGCCACACACTGAAATCACCTGGGAAGCTTTAGAAACTACTGATGCTAATCTATGGCAATAGAAATCAGAATATAGTAATTGCTTCTGGGCAGGGAGTGGGGAAAAGAAAGGGATATGAAGAAATTTTCTAGGCTTTTCACAATACTTTGTAACTTTTGTTAATTATACAGCTGTATACATGGCAAAATCACAAAACTACATAGTTAAAATCTGTGTATTTTACGGTATGCAACTACATCTAATTCTTTTTTAATTACTGTTATCTGGGTCCTCCTACCCTCAGAGAGCCTAATGTATTTCCTCTAGCAGCAGCAGCGTGTGTGTGCGTGTGTGTGCGTGTGTGTGTGTGTGTGTTAATTTCCCCATGTGATTCTGATGTGTAGCCAAAGTTAAGAACTACTGTTTTAGACTCTAGATTATAAACTGTAAATCAATAAGCCCCACCTACATAAACTCAAGGCTTCCAATCAGCTTTTAGTTACCCCCTCTCAATCATGAGGAAAAAAACAAGGATTACCAGATCTCTGAAGGCTTTCACTGCTGAGACTATAACAAACAGAAAAATAAAAAAAGTAACTTAGAGGAAACTATACAAGGAAGAGAAAGCTTAAGGAAACTACCTTTAACATTCTCAAACAGGTAAGATATGGCACCCATGAAACAAAAATAGAGATGGAGGAATGTGTAACTGTAGAGGAGGGGAAGCTAAACCTACAGGCCTACAGAAGGAAATACAGTCAGTAAGTGATTTGCTTCACCAACAGAACCCCAGTAAGGCTCAGCACTTGGGAGTCTCCAGGTACATGGTTAGTGGGGGAGAGGTACAGGGCTGAAGAGCATGTTAGTTTAAAATCTGTATATAAGAAGAAAAAGAAAAGAAAAGAAAAAGAAAGAAAACAAAATTTTAAAAAGCAAAAAAAAAGAAGAAAAAAAAAGGAAAATAAAATCTGTATAAAGTCTGTATACAGATCCTCCAGTTTCCCTTCTCCACCATTCACGTCCTCTCATTAATTTCTAAAAACACTGACTTGGAGAGACTGGAGACTCAAGAAGAGAACTGTGGAGTATGCTCAAGGCTGAAAGCCCAGGGATTAAGCAGAAGTACAGTAGTCTCCCTTATCCACCTTCCACATTTCAGTTACTTGCAATCAACTGGGTTCAAAAACATTATATAGAAAATTCCAGAAGTAAACAATTCATAAGTTTTAAATTGCACGCTGTTCTGAGTAGCATGGTGAAATCCTGCACCGTCCTACTCTGTACATTCCATCCTGCCCAGGACATGAATCATCCCTTTGTCCAAGCTGTATATGCTATCCAACCATTAGTAACTTAGTAGCCATCTCAGTTATCAGATCAATTGTGGAGGTATCACAGTGCTTATGTACAAGTAGCCCTTATTGTATTTAATAATGACCCCAAAGCACAAGAGTAGTGATGCTGGAAATTCAGATATGCCAAAGAGAAGTTGTAAAGAGCTTTCTTTAAGTGAAAAGGATGAACAGGTATATATAGGAAAAAACATGGCATACACTTTATAGGGTTTGGTACTATCCATGGTGGGGGTTTTTGGAAGGTATCCCCTGCAGATAACAGGGACTACTGTATGTACAGTGAATAGTAGCCCCCATCCACAGACCACTTCCCTTGCCCAGCTCTCAGAACACTGGGAGCCAGGTATATTACCTTCTCACAGTCTGATTTAAATGCCTCCTTTGCATGCAGCCAAACCAATTTTCATCACAGCATTTTTTTCTAGTGGAGAATAAAGGTCTTTTTTTTCATTTCTACTACCCTTCCTGGACTCTTAAATTCTTTAAGATGCAGCAAGCTGCATCTTAATCATCATTGTATCCCCAGAGCCTAACACAGTGACTGCCAATATACTAAACACTATAAATCTCAATTGGTCCTAGACACTGGAAATACCATATAAAAATTAATTAAAAAACAAAAACAAACAAAAAAAACCTTGGACTACTAGAACATACAAAGTGTATTTATTTGTACCAGATCCTGAATAAAGACTTAGAATTTATTGATGAAATGATGTCTAAAATTTGTTCCAGAATGTGTCCCAGAGCCCCCTACCCGACCCCCAAAATATTATCTGTATCTCTATATACCAGCCACAAATGTTTTAAAATATCACTTACAGTATAATAACATCAAACATTATCAAATACCTAACAATAAATAACAAAAGATGTGCAAGACTTTTACACAGAAAACTAAAAAACATTACTGAGAAAAAAAAATTTTTTTTAAGATTTATTTTTGTTTGTGACAGAGACGGATATAAAGACAGAGAGAAGGGGGAGAGCCCAGAGCAGTCTCCATAGTTGTATGTCACTGGTTTTCGATATAGTTCCACTCCACAAGTGGGTGTGGGGCTGCACAGGGCAGGAACCTGGCTGGTGGCTTGGGGCTGCATTGGCTGCATTGGCCCCCGCTGGGGGCCTCCTACGTGGGAAGCATGCCCCAGGGTGGGAGTTAAACCAGGGGCCTCCCACATGGGAAGCTCACCCCAGGGAGAACCAAGCTGGGGTCACACCTCAGTTAAGCATATGGGTCCCCATGCGTTGGAGCCAGGATTTGATCCTCAGACCTCAAGGATGCAAGATGAGCACTCAACCCACTGAGCCATCCCAGCATCCCCGAGAAAAAAATTTTAAGACTTAAATAAATAGTAATATACCATGTTCACAAATTGGAAAACTCAATATTGTTGTCAATTCTTCCCAAATGATATATAGATTCAATTTCATCTCCAAAATTTGTAGAAATAAACAAGCAGATTCTGAAATTTACATGGAAATGCTAAGCGTCAAAGAACTGCCCAATCTTAAAGAACAAAGTTGGAAGTCTTATACTACAAAAATATCAAAGCTTATTATAGTTACATTACTTTATACAATGATACTGGTGAAATAATAACAAATAGATCAATGAGACAAAAGAGAGTGTCCAGAAATAGACCCACTTTTATATAGTCTCCTGATTTATGAAAAAGTTACACACACTGCAGAGGGACAAGAATGGTATTTTTAATAAGTAGTGCTGGGTCAAATAGATATCCTATGGTAAAAAGTAAATCTTGACCTCTACAATCCATCATGAATTTACTGTAAATTGTACACCTTAAATATAAAAAGTAAAACAAAATAAAACTTCTGTAAGGCAACACAGGAAAATCTCTTCATATTCTTGGGCTAGGCATAGATTTCTTAAATAGAGCACAAAAAGCAGTAATCACAAAGGAAAAGATTAAGTATATAAGTATATTTCATTAAAATTAAGACTTTCCATTCCTCAAAAAAGGCCATTAATGTAATAATTATGTATAGTGCCAGGTGGGTACGGTACTAGACTAAATGGGGGATCACTTTGTAAATCATATAAATGTGTAACCACTATGCTGTTCACCTAAAACTAATGTAAACTAATACTGAATGTCAACTGTAATTGAAAAATACATTTTTTTTATTGTTTTTGACAGAGAGAGAAAGAGAGAGAGATACAGAGACAGAGAGAGAATTGAACAGGGGGAGCTCCCCAGTTCAGCACATGGGTCAGCACGGCCGGGGCCAGGATTCTATCCTCAGTCCCCGGCGCTGCAAAGTGAACACCTAACCCTCTGAGCCATCCCGGCTTCCCCAGAAAAAAAAAAAAAAAATTTAAAGGCCATTAAAAGAGTAAAGAGGCAAGATAGAGTAGAAAAAAAATAAACTATATATCCAATCCCTATATAAACAATTACAAAGTCAATAAAAAATAAAAAGACTTAGGCACTTCACAAAAAAAGGACACATAAATGGCTAATAAAAGATACTCAACTACAATCATCAGGAAAATGCAAAATAAAACCAGAATGATACAATACTGCACCTTTACTAGAAAAGCAAAAATTAAAAAAACTGACAAGTATCAGCAAGCATATGGGGTAACTAATATTGCCAGCTAATTACTACTTTGGGAAAAGATTCAACTGTACCTAGTAATAAAGTTTTATCATTCACATACCTCACAAACTAACAATTCCACCCCTATGTATAAACCCCAACCTTGTAATGTTCCCGTACACTTAGTAAAAATTCTTTACCTGCATACTTAGTTAGGATGGTGCACTTTTCCTGTATACAGTATCATACATACTTCAGTAAGTTTTCTAAGCTTCCTTAGACACGAAGTTCTCAGAGACCCTAAGGCTAGTATTTTAGAATACTAGCGTCTAAAGGAGGATCTGGTAAACTGCAAAAAGTTTACTAATAAAATTAAAAAACAAACCAAAAAAGCTACTAACATAGCCCAGAACAAAGCTAAAAACTACCAACAGACGATGGTGTTTCTGGTCTTCATGAAGCACTGGATTTCTTTCTTTCATCAAAGAGTCTATTATTCTACACTGTAATCCAAAGAAGAGATATCTTTGCAAGAAAATGCCACTTTTCGATATCACCTCTAACAGCAATGGACAAGCGCAAAGAGATGGAACCATTCCAAAATTTTGGTTAACTCTTCAATGAAAGGATGTCAGCTGAGTTGATCTAAGACGCCAAAAGACAGACGAAGAAATCACGGCAACTCTAACGCGAACAGCAGCACCACAATCCAACCTACCGGAAATTCTGCGGTGAACGTGAGGCGTGCCCCGCCAGGCAGGTGATTCGGTGATGGCTGCAACCGCACGTGCATCCCGGGGATCACCCGGCACACCGGGCTTGCCCATCACCTGCCTGGAGACCCGACCTTACGCAGAACCCCGGAGGCCAAATAAAGACGCTAACTTTTCAAGAGGTGCAGGTGGTCTCGCCCCGTCAGGTCACCCCGAGGGAAAGGACTTCTGGCCTCGAGCGCGGGGGTGAAGGGTTAGAGTGCCCCGCAGGGTTTACGAGGAAGCGTCCCCGAAGCTGCCCTGGCCCTCCACCCCCGGGGACTCCACTGGGAGACCCGCTGGCGAGCTGCTGCCCCAGCGCCCACGGGAGGAGGGTCCCGGGCGGCGGCCGCGGGGACTTAGGCCCCAGCGGCGCCGGGCGCACCCGCCCCGCTCGCGCCTCAAGCTCGGTGGCAGCCTCGCCCGCGGCGTCCGGGCCCCATCGTACGCCCGGGGAAGCCCAGCTCGCGGCCTGCCGGGCCTGGCGCGGCGCCTCTCACCTTGGAAACGTTGGGTGGACTCCGCCGTAAACATTAACTTCCCATCCAGCCGGCAGCCGCGCGGCCGCGTCTCAGCGCCTCGGCCCCGCTCCCGGCTGCGCTATCGCGCGCCACGCGCACTGGGGGGTTCAGAGCTGCTTCCGCCCCTCGCGCACCCCGGTCGGCGCCGCGGTCCCCACTGCTGCGCGACCCCTATCCTGTCCGCCCACGGCTCCTCCCGGTCCGGCCCGGCCGCGTCAGGAAGCCCAGGGCGCAGGCGCGCAGGGCCTTAAAGAGACCCGGCCGCCTCCACCGCATAAAGGGTTAGAGCAGGTTAGGGCCGGGCTGTCCGGCCAAGAAGAGGAGCTGAGCCGATTGGACCGTGGGTCACTGGGGCGGGGAAACCCTCCCTCCTCCGTGGCTTTCAAAGCCCCAGCCCTCCTCGGCCCTACAAATTGCTGACTTCCTCAGTCTCTCGAACCGCCCCTTGCATGTAGGAGCTGCACAAAACACACCACCTCCAGAGCCTGAAGCCACCCTGCGTTTAGGGCTGCGGGCCTCGCAAAGGCCCTGCCGCACCGCCCGTGCGCCCGTCTCCCAGCCGCGGGCATTCGATGCAGATGTGCAAGCTTCGAAAGGCTGCCTGAACTCCCCGAGAGCTGACCTAGGTCTCTCTCAGAAATAATAATCAACGTGTAAAATGGCACTTTTGATTGCACATCACTGTATCCTCAGTCCCCTCGACATACTGGGTTTATAGAGAGTCCGGCAGAGGAAAGAACATGGACAGAAATATGTGAAGTCCAGCCGGGCAGCCATCCAATATCAACGAAGAAATTCTTAGAAGGAAAGTACTTAGTTTGGTACAGAAGCAACTCATTATATCCGGTTTAATCCCAAGAAAAACAGACAAAAATAATGAAGGCAGTATAAATTACTTCTATTGTACATTTCCAAGTAACAAAATGATAGTAATTATCAGCACAAAAACACCAAGATTATTTGCCTAGAAATTGGATAGCCCTAGTTATTTTTCTATTTTAAATTTATAATCTCCAGAAGGAGTTCCACAGTTATAAGCAATTCAGAAAAAATGAAAAACTCTCAATTTTTAAAACAAGATTAGGAAATACCAAAAAATAGGAAGTAGAGCCACACTCTCGGTCCAGCTAGCTAAACACTTTGAAACCTTGACATTTTAGGAGGCAAAACTTTGCATAACTTTAAGTCATGCCAGTATTTGAAGTCGGTTTCAATGAACAACTTCATTGCAACTGAATCCATCTTGTATAAGAAAACGGAGACATCATGATGATCCACCTTTCCCTCCTTTATTTGTTCTGCTGATTTTATCCCCCAAATTTTCCTTGAATCTGTCCATCACCACCCTAGCCCAAGCAACCTTTGTCAGGAGTGAGGGGTTACTAACATAGCCTTCTAATCGGTTTATGCTCAAGACCAGAGGTGTCAAACTGGAGGCCCCCGAGGTAATTTTTTGTGGCCCACAATGCACTGAAATAAAATGAAAATAGAAAAAATTGTTATGAAGAAAATAGCGCTTAGGGGAGATCGAGGCAATACCGCACACACAATTCCCTCGTTAACCCTTTAACTACTGAAGACGAGTATACACGTGGCCCAGTGCCTTTCCTGGGGGCCTGTGGGCGTGTATAAACGCGCTGACTCAGTTCCTGCGACGTTTGTAAATGTGATGTGGCCCGCGTGAATCTTGCCTGTTGCACCAAATGGCCCGTGTTTTAATTGAGTTTGACACCCCTGCTCAAGATGTTCCATCACGCTGTCTCTGTTCCAGCTACACTTACCTCTTTCAATCCCTCAAAGCTTCCTCCCTCCAGACAGCTGTTATGTGTTCTTTGCTCTGTGCCTGGAGAACTAAATCCTCATCCTTCTGACCTCAGTTCTAGTCTCTACCTCTGAGAACCACCTTCAGACCTCCCTGCGGCTGGTCCCTTCGTATCACACTTCATTGAAACTATAATTGTATGATTATTTGGGGTGAATTTTTGTTTCCCCCACTGGAGTATTACCTCCATAACGCCATGAGCTTAGTTTTCTTTGGTTCATGGTTGTATTTCCATATTTGTTCAACATATATTTGTTTAATCAATGAATGAGACTCAGAATGCTAGAACTTGAACTAGATGTGGCTTGGAGGTTACCTATGCCATGGAGGGTAAAATGTCACAATTTAACATTTGGAATCAGTCTAAAAAAAGAACTTCAGTTATTTTGAAACTGATTTTATATTGTCTTCGCTGGCCTGTCTGAAGATTCTTTGGGTAACCTAAAGCTGAGTTCTCAAAGCACCTTGTATAAACCCCTGAATTAATTATTATAGCTGTGGGATGGGTCCACATGAAACTAATAACACTGGTTGCTTCAAAGGAAGGAAGGCTGGGTGACTAGAGGACAGGACTGGGAAGGAGAATTGACTTTTGTACCTTTTCAAAAATAAATAACTGGGAAAGCCGGATGACTCAGCGGGTTAAACAGTCCCTTTGCAGCCCCAGGGCCAGAGGATCCTGGTCCCGGCCCTGGCCGGTGTGGATTGATCCATATGCTGAACTGGGGTGTGCTTCCCAAGTGGGAGGCCACCAATTTGGTTCTCATTGGGGCAAGCTTCCCAAGTGGGAGGCCCCTGGTTTGACCCCCAGCTCACAGGGGCATGCCTCCCATGCAGGGGGTCCCTAGCTCAGTTCCAGTGCTGTGCAGCCCCTGCCCACCTGTGTGGAACAAAACCATGTCAAAAACTGATGATGGGGAAAGCTGGGATGGC
Source organism: Craseonycteris thonglongyai (assembly GCA_004027555.1). Classification (NCBI taxonomy): domain Eukaryota; kingdom Metazoa; phylum Chordata; class Mammalia; order Chiroptera; family Craseonycteridae; genus Craseonycteris; species Craseonycteris thonglongyai. Next base: position 21,147 of record PVKE010023414.1, read on the forward strand.
TCAGCGGGTAAACCGCTCACTTTGAAGCCCCGAGGACCTAGGATCGAATCCTGGCCCCGGCCCACATGGACCCACATGCTGAACTGGGGTGTGCCCCCAGTTCAGTTCTTGCCAGGACCTATGTGGGAGGCTCCCGGCCCAGTTCCTGCCCTGTGCAGCCCTGTGCCCACCTGTGGAGTGAAACTATATGGAAAACTAATGTCAACTGTGGAGACTGCTCTGGGCCCTCCCCCTTCTCTCTGTCTCTCTCTGTCTCTGTTTCTCTCTGTCAAAAATCAATAAAATAAATCTTAAAAAAAAACAAACTGATGATGTACAACTATGGAGACTGCTCTGAGCCTTCCTTTTCTCTCTGTCTCTGTCCGTCTCTGTCTCTCTCTGTCAAAAACAATAAAATAAATCTAAAAATAAATAAATAGATAACTGACACAAAGAGTGCACACTGTACAATTCTACTTATTTAAAATTCAAAGGCAAAAGTAATCTGTGGTGAAAAAATCATAGCCGGTGCCTCTGGCTGGGAAATGATTGGGAAGGAACATGAGAAAACTTTCTAGGTGATGAAAAATTATCTATGTCTTGATAAGGGTGTGAATTATACAGGTGTATTCATTTTGTCAAGAAGTGTGCAGTTAACATTTCAATTAATGTATATTTTACTTAAAAAAAAAACTAAAAATAAATGAAATTTATTATTTTCAAAATAAGCTAACACGTGATTGAGTACTCTTTATGTGTATTGACTAAGGGCCATACATACAGTATTTCTTTTAATCTTCATACTATCCTCATGAGGCAGGTATTTTTATAACCCCCCTGCATATGAGAAAACTAAGACTTAGTAAATACCATGTAACTTGCCCCTCTTTATACAATTGCAAAATGTTGGAGCAGTGCTTTGAACCCAGTCAAATGCCAGAAGTTGTTTCTGTGTATTACTTACCCACTAGATCAAGAGTTTTGCAATGATTGAAATCATGTTTTATCTTAAGCTTCTCAGTAGCCCCAGGACTTTGCATACACAGTAGCTATTCAATGTATTTTGAATGAATTAATAAAGAACAAGCTTGGTGTTTATTTAATTGGTACAAATTATATATTTTTCATTAGCACTGTGTGTATATTCTAAATTGTCTAAATAATTAGCACTACTGTGCTAAGTGCCTAGATGTATTATCTCAAATAAGGTCATTGGCCTGAGGAGATAATCTTGTATCATTCATTAGCTCTGAGTTTACTATCCCTGGTTTAATCCTTTCCTTCACTCTGAGCTCCTCAATTTATTTGATGACACAGCTTACACTTGAACTTTTCACTGTAATAGCTAAATCTAACCAGAGAAATAGCTAATTCTAACCTCTCACGCGTTCTTGAGCACTTGCATAAGTGAAATTCCACTGTGTGAATTCCACGCCACCACCTCTGCTTCGGCTCTCTGCCACTCTGCTATTCACATTCTGGAGCTTTGAATGAGTAGAAGACTGAGAAAGCATGGCTGCCATGCGCAGTTCCACCCTCTGCAGAAAAAGTTTAAGGTAAATTCAGTTAGCAATTCAAAGTTTTCTGTTCTAATGCTGTGCACACTTAGCATTCATTTCTGTCACTGTCACAAAAGGAATGTCTGAGCTCTGTCCCCTCTAAACCTGGCAAAGGTTAAATCTCAGAACACTACACTCTCAACTGCCTACGGTGTTTTATAAGTCAGCCATGTGAGCCTTGTTGCTCACAGAAAGGAAAAGCAAGGGAGGCATTTTCCTGAAAGGCAAAAATTGTCCAGAGTACAAAAGAGGAACTCACCAGTGGAGTCAAACTCACTGGTAAACAGCCCACCCTCAACCTGAGCAGCTGACATTTGAGGCTTCCTTGGAGAACCAGGACATCTCAGTCACTTTCTAGGACTGCACTGTCCAATACAGCAGCCACTAGTCAGCCACACCTGACTATTTACAATTAAGCTCAAATTAACCTAAATTAGGGCGTGCCTCCCATGCTGGAGGCTCCCGCCCAGTTCCTGCCCTGTGCACACCCCCACCCCCACCGCACCCCCACCTATGTGGAATGAAATTATGTCGAAGGCTGATGACATACAACCATGAAGACTGCTCTGGGTGCAACCCCTTCTCTCTGTCTCTCTGTCAAAAGCAATAAAAGAAATCTTTTTAAAAAATTAACCTGAATTAAAATTTCAGTTTCTCGAGAGATCCAAGATGGTGGCGTGAGAGGAGAACGCCGATAACTGCCTGGGAAGGGCCTTGTGAACAGAGGGGAATCCACAGGGGAAACCCTGAGAAGAAACCTCAACTAAGAGAACCATACAACGCAGAACAACACACAAAGGTTAGAGAAAAAAGGGGAGAGCGGGAGAGGGAAAGGGAAGCAGCGGTTCGGGGACAGAGACTCGGAGCGCGGCCCGGGGCTGGCAAAAACAAAGGGGATTGGGGGATGACGGTCAAAGTGGAGCTGGATCGAGGGTGGGCTGGAAGCCGAGACCTAGGGAGAGTGGAATCCCCACAAGACTGTGGACAATTTAACATCCAAACTCAAGGGACAGCACACAGTGCCCTAATCAGATCACAGAGCCTAAAGTGGAACAGGGACTGTGGAGCAGGGCGGCGGCACTTCCCGGCGGGCGGGGTGAGAGCAGGGCACCAGCCCACAACAGCTCAGCTCCCCTGATTTACGGAGCAGATTGACTGTGAGGGAGCGCCTTCTGAGGACAGGGCTCTTGGAGTGAGGGCTGGGGCTTGAGTGGGCAGAGCTGCATTGGACGTGCTTGGAGTGAATCCCGGAGCGTAGAGCGGCTGCCGCCCGAGCTACAGCCTGTGCGCGCAGGGCTTTCAGCGCCCCGCCCACCGGGCCTCCGCAGCACCGCTGCGTGCGCGCACCGGGTTTTGGTGCCCCGCCCACCGGGCCGCCCCGCATCGCTGCTGCCTGCTCGCCGGTGCGCTACAGGGCTTTAGGCACCCTGCTCGCCAGGCCACCACAGCACCGCTGCCTGTGCGCGGGACCGGCTTTCGGCGCTCTGCCCACTGGGCCGCGGCAGCGCTGCTGCCTGCTCATGAGCACGCAGCTGGGCTTTTGGCATCCCGCGCACCGGGCCTCTGGGGCATTGCGGACCGCGTGCGCAACTGGGCTGCCTGCCGGGTCTCTGCAGTGTCATTGCCTGTGCGTGGGACTACACGGCCGACCAGGGCCTCTGCCAAGCCCCAGCCCATCCAAGGGCTGCCCTGCGGGCGTGCCTTGCGAATACAATTGAAGGAGGGGCAGCCAGGAGGAGGAAAGACCAGAGCTCCTGCACACCGCCCACACTGAACCATCAGCCCCCCTGCTGAAAGAGGAATCTGCTATTGTGTCTCAGGCCCGCCCTAGCTCCTACTCACAGGCCCCCACCCCTGGCCACACCTTTACTACCCTGCTATCTAACAGCTAAGACAGCAACCTGAAGTGCCCCAGGACACAGAAGCTGTCTGCTTCCCCCAACCCTCTCCCAAAATCTCCTTCTCCCACAACTGAGTC
>PVKE010023415.1:0-24660 GCA_004027555.1 Craseonycteris thonglongyai
GCGATGAACATGCGGGTACAAACATCTTTAAAGATTAAGGTTTTCAGGTTTTTTGGGTAGATGCCCAGTAGTGGGATGGCTGGGTCATATGGTAATTCCATTCGTAATTTTTTGAGGAATCTCCACACAGCCTTCCATAGTGGTTGTACCAGTTTACATTCCCACCAGCAGTGTATGAGGGTTCCTTTTTGTCCACAAGGGCTGTAGTCTTATACAGCGAATATAGGCCTAAACCTATGTTTTAACTGTAAAATTAGGGGGTCGTCTTATACGCCCAGTCGTCTTATACGCCGGAAAATACAGTATAAAGAACTTGTAGGGGAAGCCAGGGTGGCTCAGTGGGTTAAGCACTCACTTTGCAGCCTCGGGGATTGAGGATCGAATCCTGGGGCCTGTGTGGACCCATATGCTGAACTGGGGAGTGCCCCCAGTTCAGTTCTCACCAGGGTGAGACCCTGGCCCAGTTCCTGCCCTGTGCAGCCCTGCGCCCACCTGTGGAATGAAACTATGTGGAAAAAACAATAATGTGCAACTATGGAGACTGTTCTGGGCCTTCCCCCTTCTCTGTCTCTGTATCTCTCTCTTTCTCTCTCTTTGTCAAAAACAATAAAAATAAATCTTTAAAAAAAAGGAACTTGTACAGCTCAATAGCATAAAAACAAATGATCCAATTGAAAAATGGGCAGAAGCCCTGAACAGACACTTCTCCCAAGAAGACATACAAATGGCCAACAGATAAATGAAAAAATGCTCCACTTCACCAGCTATTAAGGAAATGCAAATTAAAACCACAATGAGATATCACCTCACACCTGTTAGAATCAACCAAACAAGGGATAACAAGTGCTGGAGAGGCTGTGGAGAAAAAGCAGCCCTTGTAACATTGCTGGTAGTACTGTAAATTGCTACAACCATTATGGAAGGCAGTATGGAGGTTTCTCAAAAAGTTAAGAATAGAATTACCATATGACCCAGCAATCCCTCTTCTGGATATTTATACTCCAAAAACTTGAAAACTTGAGTTTGCAAAGATATATGTACCCCAGTTGTCTTCACAGCACTGTTCACAGTGGCCAAGTCATGGAAACAACCAAAGTGTCCTTCGATAGATGACTGGATAAAGAAGTTGTGATACATTTATACAATGGAATACTACTCAGCAGTAAGAAAAGATGAAATACAGTCATTTGCAACAATGTGGATGGACCTTGAAGTCAGACTGAAAAACTCAAGAGCTACATGACTTCACTTACAGGTGGAATAGTTTAGTGGTTACCTGAGGGCTAGGGGGGCCAGTGGTGGGGGACAGGAAAGGGGGCATCAATATATGGTGATGGAAAGAGAACTGACTCTGGGTGGTGAGCACATAATGCAATACATAGACAATGTAATATAGAATTGTACACCTGGAACCTATGTAAATTTTACCAACCCATGTCACCCCAATAAATTTTAACAATTAATAAAAATAAATAAATAGGGGATGCCAGGATGGCTTTGCAGGTTAAGCACTTGCTTTGTAACCTGGGGTTCAAGAATCAAATCCCAGCCCCAGCAGACCTATATGCTGAACTGGGGTGTAGCCCCTAGTTTGGTTCTCACCAGGGTGAGCTTCCTATGTGGGTGGCCCTCAGTTCGGCCCCCAACTCACAGGGGCGTGCCTTCCATGCAGGAGGGAGGCCCTTTCCCGGTTCCCGCCCTGCTCAACCCCTTGCCCACCTGTGTGGAATGAAACTATGTTGAAAACTGATGACATACAACTGTGGAGACTGCTCTGGACCCTCCCCATTTTCTCTGTCTCTCTGTCTGTCTCTGTCAAAAAAACAAAATCTTTAAAATAAATAAATAGCCAAAAAATAGGACTTAGTGTCATATATGGCAAATATTGGTTAAATGGTATTATTTGTTCATACTAATAATAAAAATTAATAGCTCCAGATCACAAAGGCCTTTCCACAAGCACCTTTTCATAGGCTGGAGAGGAGAACTCTAATAAGAGATTTACTTCCTAGCAACACAGTTCTTTCCGGGGGCTTGGGTTGTAATTTATGCTGCCAGCAACTGCTAAGAAGGCCTCAAGGAATCTATACTGCTTTGGGGATTCTGAAGGGCACCAAGACTTTTCTCCACTGATCTCTTTAGAGTTGAAAGTTTTGGGCTCCATCCATAAAAATGTCAGAAAGATCCCTTTATTCTTTGCTAATTATAGACTTACTAGCTCTTCTGTGTCTTTGTGGTTTAGACCTTCCTGGGTTGTGGAAACCATTATTTGTGTCTTTCTCCTCTCCCACTACGTTTTTCTTCTTCTCCATTGCCTTTTTGCTTTTCCTACAGAAAGCCATAGCTTGAAAGGCTGGCTGTTCACAATATTTGTGTACAAATCCTCTTCTGAGCACTGTAATTGGATTTTAAGGGCTACATAATACAGTGTTTTTAGGTTCAAATGGAATCAAATGTGTGGGAGCCCATCACTTTGTGATTCAGTCATTGAACCTCTTCCCAAGCAAGAAAAGTCTCTGTCTCAATTACCAAATATTATAATTCACCCAGACAAAACAAAGCCCCTACAGTTGAGGGAGCCACACTGACTCTGGTGAGAGCAAACAACTGTTTGTTTTTTTTTCCTTTAGATTTTTATTTCTGTTGTTTTTGACAGAGACAGAGACAGAGAGAAACAGAGAAGAGGGAGAGCCCAGAGCAGTCTCCATAGTTGTATGTCTTCAGTTTTTGACATGGTTTCTTTCCACACAGGTGGGCGGGAGCCTGCCACATGAGAGACACGCCCCTGAGAGCTTGGGACCCAACCAGGGGCCTCCCACATGTGGAAAGCTCGCCCCAGTGAGAACCGAACTGGGGGCTTCCCACATGGGAAGCACACCCAAGTTCAGCATATGGGTCCCCACAGGCCAGGGCCAGGACTTGATCCTTGGTCCCAGGGGCTGCAGAGAGTGCTTAACCTGCTGAGCCATCCTGGCTTCCCCAACAACTATAATTTTTATGAGTATAGGTAAGGGATTAGACATCATCATGAGCTTGAGTTTTGAAGGATCCACATAACTCTTTGCAACATTTTCAATTCCACCCAAGGATCTAAGTAGAGAAGGAAGCAGCTCTACAAATCCTAGAGCTGCCCCCAAACTGTTGTATGGGTCCAGGCCTTACCATTTATCTAAGCAAAGTTTTGATACCTAAGTATCTTGGGAGCTCCTTGACTAACAAACAGCATTCTCTCCTAGATGATGTAAGTCAGGACAGATGCTCCTGGAGCCTGCGTAATCCAAACACAGCTCTCGAAGCCACTCTGCTATAGGACTGCCCTTCTCCCTTGCTAGACAAAGATAGCATCAAAGGATTCTAGGCCTCGTTCCTGCTGCAGCTTAGCAAGGGTGGAGCTATAAGGGAAACCAAGATGGTTTGGCCTCTTCAGATAATGAGATGGGCAGACAAGCCAGCTCAACCTCTAGGCGTTAGGGCCAAGTCATTGCTTTTGATGATAGGGGCAACCAGATTTGCTAGTAGAAAACACGAGGTTTTTTTTGGCTCTTCTGGCTTAGGTAAAGGAATTTTCCATAGATCCAGCTAGTTTAATGGAGTTTTTCATTGGGTTTTGGGGGACAAACCTAGCTAGTAGTAAAATCTTACTTTGCCTTGTTTTGTTTCCATTGCAATTTTTTTTTTTTTTTAATCTAGTGGATTTGTAGGAGGAGTAAGTAGAGTCAAAGGCAGGATTTGGCTATTAACTAGATATCTTGGGTCTTCTTGACTAAATACCTTATTTACCACACTTTAATATCCCATACCATGATTAGGTTCAGAGAGGCCCTTGCCAGAAAGTCTCCATTTATTCTACTTAAAACTTATTTTTAGAAGTTCAATAATATTACCTCCCAAAAATAGCGATTGGCAAAATACAATAAAATGATTAGAAGCTAAACTCCTTTTTGTAATATATTGTTCATTCACTGCCATCTGGCTCAAATTTGGCTGTTTAATGATATGACAAGGCAGGGGCTCCTAGGACCTTATTTTGTGGTATCCTCTTCAAATAAAGTTAATATCCACATTAATCTTCTTTGGACCTATCAGGAAGGGTTGAATCACCGCTCTTCAGAATTTTATAAGAACCTATCCCCTCTTATCTGACCCAGTTTTAGTTGACTACCCTCCCATAACAGGCCTGAGTCTAGAGGGAGTACCTATTTTACAAGTTACAGTTTTTGTTTTTTGTTTTGTTCTCATTTTAATATACACAGCCTTGATCAGAAACCAGTTTCTTCCTCAGGCCTCAGGTGACCAGTTTTCAGGATTTAGCTCTTGCCAGGGCTGCCTAATTAAGAAAGTTCCTTTGTGAAATCTATATGCTCAAAACATTTTATGTACTTTATACTTTGATAATATTATTGGTATTTATTTTTTCAGCCTGCAGAAAAGAACTTGACCTTCAGGGCCTGGTGAAGAATTCTCATTTTGAGTACTCTGCAGGTCAGTTAAAATACTTGCGCATTTTTATACATAGTCAATAGAAAACAGTGAATAGTGGAGCAGACAACTGCTTTCTATTTAAAAACTTAACAGCATAGACACCCTAGACCTTCTATCTTTATAGATTATTTATTTACTCACCTATCATTTCATTGAAAACGTTTTGTGAATTGAGGAAACAGACATTTGGCCTGTAGCAGTAAAGTCAGAATACTCTGAGAATATTCTTACTCTGAGCCTTAGATCTATAGGAAATTTCTAGTTCAAGGAAAAGCAAATATCAAGCAAATAGCTTTGGGAGACATGGGGCTTAGTGTTCCTGTTAGTAATTTATACTTAATTGGGAGCTGACTTAATCCAAGTATTTTCTTAACCCCTAGAGAAGATAAACTGAATAGAAATTTTTTGAGAGATTAGTAGAGAAAGCGCTGAGGTAATTCTACAGAAAGTAAGTTAAGGCTTTGGACATCTGTAAGGTCAAGGAAGGAGAAGCACTTAAAATAGAAGGGCTACTGAGACGGATATGAAACTACAAAGACCATTTTAAAAGAGTTTCATTTTTTTTAGCTCAAACTGTTGGGTTAAATTAGGCAAAAAAAAAAAAAAATGCAACTTTCTAACTCTGAAAGCCACTATGTTACAAATACCATTATCACAGATTCTGTTTTCTCAAAAATTGTTCTCAAAGCTTTTCATATTCAGGTTCATACTCACTTGGAAATAAGTCTGCAGTATTGCATCTTAAGGATTCGAAGTTGTTTGCAGCCTATCTGAAGGTGCTCAAGCATTTGGTCAGTAAGCAGGATGCAACCAGAAATATCCAAAATGTGCAGGTAAAGGCATTTTGCCGATAAAATCTCCATTGCTGCATCAGTGATCTGAACATACAGCCAAAATAAGTATTTATTATTTCAATGAACTCCACCCCAGAAAAGAAGAGCATACTAGTTAGTCATTTTGGGCTGCTATAGCAGAATATTATGGACTGAGTGGTTTAAACAACAGGCATTTATTTCTCTTAGTTCTGGAGGCTGAGAAGTCCAATATCAAGGTGCTCACAGATTCATTGGAGGGCAGCTTGCAGATAGCTGCCTTTGTGCTGAATCCTCCTCATATGGCAGAGAGCTCCAGTTTCTTTCTATTCTTATAAGGGTACTAGCTCCATCATGGAGCTTCATCTTCATGACCTCAATCCAAACCTGATTACTTTCCAAAAGCCTCACGTCATACTATCATATTGTGGATGAGGGTTTCAATATACGAATTTTGAGGAGTATACAAACATTTTAGGGGGACACAAACATTTAGTTCATAACAAATAGAATTAGGACCTTTCCAGGTTTTTTAAAATCAGCTTGTCATATGAGAGATCTACGACTCAAGGTAGTGCTTTAACTCTTTCCAAAACAATAAACTCTATGTTTCAAGTGGTGCCAACAGAATTTGTGATCTTGCTGTTCTTTTTTAGAGTTCTCTGATGTGGATGGGAAGAAGCTTCATTAAAATTTCTTTAGTAACATCTGTCACATCAATATGGGTAACTATGTAGCAGTAATGGGATTTATGTTACAAATTTATAAAATACAGTAGACTGTCAGTTAACCGGCATCCATGGGGATTGGTAGATGCCAGATAAATGTAAGTAGACTTTTTTTTTTTTTTTTTTTTTTGCTAATTGTTTGAGAGTGCTTGTTGCTTGAGTTCCAGTTAACAGAGAGTCTACCGTGTATGTGTATATGTGTGTGTGTATATATATATATCCCCTGAAGTTAACCTGCAGACAGGGTCAGATTGCTATGAGAAGGGATCTAGACATCATTGATGGTTTGCATGTGAAGTAACATAGTTCTGCAAAAGGACAAGTAGGTGAGACAGATGTTTGTAGGCAGATGGAAAAAGAGGAGCAGAAACCACAAAGACTACATGAATCTTGCTGAGAAATTCTGCTGAGGGTTCCAACATCTTGAACGTTTGCCCAGATGTCCTGCAGAAATAATTCAACTCCACCTCTTAAGATTATTTCACTTAGGATCTAGCTGTTGAATTTAAAGCTAAGCTGAGATTGGCTGCAAAATCAACTAGATTACTCTCCCCAAAGGAATTTTTTCAACTGAATTTAATCTCCTACTGTGAATGTTTGAGCATTCTAAAACTATGCCATAAAGCTTGACTTGTTTTTAACATAAAGTTGAGAGAGTTATGCAGAAAACCCTTCAAATTGAAACATACATTTTAAGTTTGGAAAAGTAGATGTCATTGTCTAAACACGTCCTGTTTCCAGAACATGCTCAGGACCGAGGTTTATAACGTTACAACTGATTTCTCACAAAAATGCCTTTAGACATTCCTGCCATACTATGTTGGTCTCTGAGGATCAGATTTTATTGAAAACAAAACAAGCCCTCCAAGTTATAGAAAAAAGAAGAAGAAAATGGGGTGATTGAAAGTCCAGGACAGCTGGAGCTCAGAGTGCTAAGTTTTATTGATACTGGGGGAGCTGGAAAGAAGCCTGACATTTCCTGTAGATCAAAAGCTCAAGATATTCAATGACTGAAGAGATATTGTTGGGACTTATAGGGCTGGGAACTAGAGGTAGAGATGACTGGCTACATTCTTAACTCCCAGGTACAGGATCCTAATCTCAATCCTACTGAGCAAAGATTATGTTATTTCATTTTAGTACTGGGTAGGATGAGGTCACAGAACTCATTGATCTTTGAGGCAAGCTAGTTGCAAAGAAGAGCTGGCCTTCTGGGAGATAGATAAAGGTGACCCTTTAAGGGTGATGCCATGGGCTTTTGGGAAACTCAGTCTATAATGATGAGCCAGATGCTAATGAATTTTATGGCTCATCAAAAGCAATATAGATAGAATATATTAGAACCACTGCCTTATGGCTTCTGAACGAGAAGTATTCAGATTGGTCCAAATTGTAGTCACCTCAGGTTCTGAATCAGGAGCGTCATTTGACCCTCATAGATGGTAGGTAAAGCTAAAACCTTCTCTCTTACATTGAGGTTCTGAAATACTCTACTGTCCTTCCTTTTTATTACCCTACATCTTTGATGTAGAGTAATTTATTTCATAATATCTTATTTGTGTAACATCTTCCTTTGTCTTTAGGTGGCAGGACAGTGCCCACTGCAGTTTGTAGAAGAAATTCTCTTAATTTTTCCTTAGCAAAAAAACAAAACAAAATTAAAAAAATCTTCTGCCTCAATTCCTGTTCTCATTAGTCTTTCCTTTGCTCATTCTACTTTCTTCCCTAATTAGTAGTGCACTAAAAAGCCCAGGCTCCACATTTGCCTGCTTTACAGCTAGCACAATTCCCAGTGAGCCATATGCTGACTGTGTGTCCACATGTCCGTGTGCAATGAAAGCAAAAGCCCTGTGAGCTGGGACTGCTCAGGCAGCTGAGGGTCCATGGTCAGTGTGATTAGTGTGCTGAGTTCTTTGACCCCAATCACTCCTAGAACCAGATGATGCTGAGCAGAATGACATGTGTTTTCCCTAGTTCTAAAGAAGTACATTATGAAACAAAAATAATTTTGCTGTGAACTTTCTAGATTAATTTTGTTATGATTTACCACATCTTTTCCCCTACTGCCACTTTGTCCTCCTTAATGGAGGAAATTTAGGAGGTTCTAGCATCACACTTTTATTCCCCATACACACTAAGTAACTGAGAAGGTGAATTTTTAAACTAGCTAGAATTCAGGGCATCTTGGAGAGTTTGGGTGATGCTTTAGTAAAGAGAAGTGCATTAGTGTATACAACAGAACAATTGTTAATCTTGACATTTCTAAGGATTTTTTTCAAAAGATTTTTTGGTTTTCTTTTCTCTGCATATTTTGCTTCCACCAAATTTTTTCTGTCACTTTGTCTTGGTCTTTATCTTCTACTTTAGAGGCTTTTCTCTTGTGTCTGGTAATTCCTGACTGTCTGATCATGATTAATAGTGGAGGGCTACAAACTGATTAGGTCTGAATGCATGATGTGTGCCTTCTCTATTTTAAGCTTCACTGGTGGGTTAATGTGTTAGGAAAACTTCAAATGCCAGTAATTTTTTGGTCTTTCATCTTGGACTAGTCAGAATCCCCAGAAAGAGGCTTATAGTCCCCTGCCTGGAGGGAAAGATCTAGCAGCCAAATTCTAGATGCTGTATTGGAAAAGTGCTTGAGTGTCACTGTATTCAGCGTTTAGTCAATTAACTCCATTTTCACTTTTGTACCCAAGCTCTCAAATACACATGGTGTCTCCCAGCCCAGCAACCCTCTGTTTTACAATCTATAGAGCAGATAGTAGAATGATTTTCCACCACCATGGGAGGATGTTTAGCAATATTTGGAGACATTCTTTATTGTCATGACTGGAGGTGTGGGGGCCTGGGTGCTACTAACATATGGTGGGTAGAGGGCAAGTGTGCTGTTAAACATCCTATGGTGCACAGAACAACCACCCACTACAAAGAATTATCTCATCCAAAATATCAGTAATGCCAAGGTTGAGCAATCTGGTTCAAGGAAATAAATCTCCAGTCTTCTGGTGAGGGAGTAGAGGGGCAGTTGCTCAGAGGTGTGGAGTAGGGGAGATCTAGGGATTCTAGTTATTTCTCAAGAACTTTTAATCCATTTTTCTTATTTTAGCCACCCTCTTAACCTAGCTCCAGAGGTACACAGTTCTGCCAAGTTTGAAGACAATGGTTTAAATCTATTCTTTTCCCCAGCTTTCTCTACCATTGGCTTAGAATTCAAAGCTGTCTCTGGTCTGCGAAATGAGTCCATCTGTTTTCAAGCTTTCAAATTGTGTTGCTCTTATCTCGTCTCCTGTTTTCCCTATCAACGTGGGCCCTCGCCCATCTTTTGCAGTTTAGTAGAGTTTCAAGAGGGAAAAAACTATATGTACATTCAATCTGCCATGTTAATCCAGAACCAGAAATCTACTTCTTAATGTAGAGATATATCCTTAGAATCGTAAGAGAAAATAAAAATTACAGTGTATTTTGCAAAGTATGATTCTATTCTTAAAAACAAAACAAAACAACAACAACAACAACAAAAAACAAGACAAAACACAAACTTTCTGTAACTATTTCTAATCTCTTTGTACATAGAAAAAATTTAGAAGAATACATTTTTGGTATTAAATACCAACAATGGTTATGCCTGGATGGTGGTATGACAATCGAGTATTACGCTCTCATTTATGCTCTTATATGTAGTCCAAATAGTTTACAATGAGTACACACTTTTATAAACAAATAGCAAGAAAAGTTGTCAAACACTTGAAAATAAAACAAAAGATAATTGCATGTTCTTTTGGTGTCATACTGGAACAGTAACAGGCCTACCTGAAGAACTCTGTATGGAGTTAATGCCTTTGTTTAACATACTCTTTACTACTAGGGCCTAAACTCAGTGAAGTTCAATGTTATAACTTGTTATATTTTTGTCCAGGGGAGATGCAAATTATTTCTGGTAGAATCTATAACTACAAGGTTATGGATTTATTACCTTATAGGCCATTAACCTATTTTGGATTTAACCCAACAATTACATTCCAACATTCTTTCTTCAGATCCTATACATACTCAGTTTGATCAATGCTGTATGAACTGGATTTACCATTTTGCTGATTCTCTCACTAATGAATTAAATAAATCTTTGTTACATTTTTATATTTGTGTGAGGATTATTTTTAACTTTTTTAAAATTCCAAATTGGAGAAAGAAACACAGATCTATTGAATACCTCAGACATGGCAAAGAAAACAAGTTCTATGATGAGTCCTGCTACATTGCCTGAGTTATTTGGCAGTACTTCAATTTCACATGTCTGAGCTATGACTTCTGCACATACCTTTGGACAGCCAGCAATGCTGAGATATGTGAGATTGGTGCAATAAATGGCTAGTGCTTTAATAATTTCATCTGACAGCTGGGGGCAATAAGAGACATCCAAGTGTTCCAAGATCAGTGAGCCTTTACAGAATGCCTGCAAAAAATTCCAAAGTCAGATTTTCTTTCCTTAGTCTTTATTCAAATGTGATATACGTCTAAAGCCATATTACCCATAGACATTTACTCAGTATGCATTTTGGTCCCTGAAATATTGATATCAGATAACGATACATTTAGTTGCAAAAAAAAAAAAAGCCACTATACCCCAAAATTCTTTACAACAAAAGATATTCACACATCAGTTTAATAGCTTAATAATATTCTGATAACAGATTTTGGTTTTCCTAAATTTAGCACTAATTAAAATTTACCTGTATGGTCAGTAGTTATATTCAGCCAAATGGTAGAGAAAAAGAAACCTGGAGGTGAAAACTAGATGGCAAACACCCTGGAGCTGGTAATATGGAGAGCATAGTCTTTGGAATCAGGCAGACCTGAGTTATAGTTTCCTTTCTGCCATTTATTAACTCTGAAACCTTAGTAAGTCACTTAATCTCTCTGAGCTTCATTTTCCCTTTTTTAAAAAAATTTATTTTATTGTTTGAGAGAAAGTATATGGGGGGAGAGAGAGAAAGAGAGAGAGAGAAGGGAAGAGGGCCTAGAGCAGTTTCCATAGTTGTACATCATTAGTTGTGACATGGTTTCATTCCACACCGGTGGGTGGGGGGGCCACACAGGGCAGGAACCAAACTGGGGACCTCCTGTATGGGAGGTGAGAACCTTCACCACTGAGCCATCCCAGTGGTTCCAGTTGTGCTGCAGTTCAGCATATAGGGTTGAACAGGCAGGGGCCAGGAATTGGACCCTGGACCAAATTAGGAAAAATACAGTTGTCCCCAGTATCCATTGGGGATTTATTCCAACACCCCCACATATACCAAAATCTGTGGATCCTCAAATCCCTTAATTGGACATCTAGATCTATGGGTTCCACATCAACTAACTGTACTCTCTACCCTCTAGCATTGTTCTGAAATACCACAATGTTCATTTGAAATGTATAGGGCAAGTAAAGAACTAGAAATAATTGGAAATTCTTCTCTTTATCTCAGTGGTTCTTAATTTTTATTCACTTTGCATTAAAAAAAGAGAAGAAGAACTGAGTGAGAAGAATCCACAAGGAAAAGTTTACAACTCAGCAGTTATATAGGAACAAAATGACCCACAAAAATAAACCTAACACTATTTGTAAAAATATCTGAATAGGGATGCCGGGATGGCTCAGCAGGTTAAGCTCTTGCTTTGTGGCTGTGGGGTCTAAGGATCAAGTCCCAGTCTTGGCCCTGGCCCATGTGGACCCATATGCTGAACTGGGGTGTGCTTACTTGTGGGAGGTGTCTGGTTTGGTTCCCACCCACGGTGTGCTTCCCATGTGGGAGGCCCCCAGTTCACAGGGGCGTGCTTCCCATTCAGAAGGCCCTGGCCTGGTTCCTGCCTTGTGGGGCCCCACATCCACCTGTGTGGAATGAAACTATGTCAAAAACTGATGATGTACAGCTATGGAGACTGCTCTGGGTCCTCCCCCTTCTCTCTGTCTCTCTCTCTGTCAAACAATAATAAAAAAAAAAATCTGAATAAGTCAAGATGACTAGCAACTAGAAACCAAGTGACCAATTCAAGATAATACCAATAATGTATTTATGAGTATAAGAAAAGTCCCTTCTCCAAATTGTAAGAATTACAACTATCAACATGTGTTTAGTCACTCTAGAGACTTTGCCTCATTGTGAAGCAGCTCAAATTCTTAAGAGTACCAAATTAGAGACCTCAGTAAATGGGTTCACAAGTAATTTTAGTTATAAACATTAAATGTTATTAACCCTAGTGAGTTACTAGTAAGGCATTTCCTATTTATATATAAAATAGCTATCCTTGGATTTCCAGTCAAGAAGGCACAGTTGGGGAAGCTGGGATGGCTCAGTGGGTTAAGCACTCACTTTGCAGCCCAGGAGACCGAGGATCAAATCCCGGCCCCAGCCCGTGTGAACCCATATGCTGAACTGGGGAGTACCCCCAGTTCAGTTCTCACTGGGGCGAGACCCTGGCCCAGTTCCTGCCCTGTGCAGCCTCGCACCCACCTGTGGAATGAAACTATGTGAAAAAACCAATGATGTGCAACTATGGAGACTGTTCGGGGCCCTCCCCCTTCTTTCTGTCTCTGTATCTCTCTCTCTCTCTCTCTTTCTGTCAAAAAAAACAATAAAAAAATAAATCTTAAAAAAAAAGAAGGCACAGTAGGTAAACACTGTACTTATCTCCTTTCACAACCATATCAATATTATAAATAAACTACAGAATAACCATAATTGAGAATTGCCTGAAGAATAGCTGAACCAAAACTCTATAACTAAGAACATACAGAAGAAGCCACCTTGAGGTTGGTAGGAAGAGCAGAACAGGCTGGTCTCACACCCATGTATGACCACTAAAAAATGAGAGGGATATCTCAGCTAAAGAGCCCCCTGCCTGAGGAGAGAACAAAGGGGTCCAAGCCCCACACCAGGCTCCCCAGTCCAGGGTTCCAGTGCCAGGGAGAGAAGTCCCCACAACTTCTGGCTATGAAACCCAACAGAGATTGTGGCTGAGTTAGATGAGGTGGTTGCAGCTCCAGTGTTCCACTTAAAGGGACCAGGCATGAACTTAATTGCTGAAGGACACACTCACTCTCAGCTCCAGCACTGGAGCAGC
Organism: Craseonycteris thonglongyai; assembly: GCA_004027555.1. Lineage (NCBI taxonomy): Eukaryota > Metazoa > Chordata > Mammalia > Chiroptera > Craseonycteridae > Craseonycteris > Craseonycteris thonglongyai. The sequence goes on from PVKE010023415.1 coordinate 13,130, forward strand.
AGCCCAAAAGACAACAGGGACATATGGGGAGAAACTAAATTGTCTGGCTTCAGGGAGAGACTTGGAGGGGCAGCTTTCTCCCAGACAGAGAAGCTAGCAGAATCCATGTTTTTTTTGTTGAGCCCTCCTCACTCCCAGAGTGCAAACATAGGCAGCTGTCATGTCTGAGTTTCCATCAACCTGGCTGTCACTGTTCATTCACCCTGTTCTGGTGATTCCCTGATACCCTGCCCCATCTAACATTTAGGCACACCCAAGCCATGTCCAGTGGCATTTCTGTAGAAATGGCCTGTCTTGTCTCATGCTGCAAACTTTCCTAAAATTTCTCAAAGGTTCACAAAACTCTAAACAAGCAGCATCTGACTTCAGCATGTCCTGTACCTTTGCCTGGGTGGCCCTAAGCTTAGCACTAGCCACAGCCAGCCTTGGGTAGGGGCTTGGACTATTGAGGCCCCTTCAGGCCCAGCATGAGTGGTGGCCATTTGTGGATAGCTTTCTGGCTCATGCCATGTGGCCCTGGGAAATCACAGGCTGTGGCTGAACTTGGAACGCAGGGGTCCCCTCTTAGGAGGCCCTGGGCAGGCACACGAGTGACCAGCTTATAACAAGCCAGAGCATTACCCAGCTACCTCAAAGGGTGCCACACCCAAAAGGCACACTGAGCAGACACCAGAGCCCCACTAACACAAATCCTGCTCTGTAGGATCAGCCCCCTACACAGCAGCTTCTCCACTGTAGTCACAACCAGTGCTCACAACCAGTCAGCCCAAGGTTCAATCCCACTGATGTGTCAACACAGCCAAGGCTCAACTACAACAGGAAAATACACACAAGGGACACACCTAGAGCACCTAGCTCAGGTTACCAGGAATACTATTCTACTGGGTCTCACAGGATTCCTACTACATAAAGCCACTCACTCTACTAAGACTGGGAGGCATAGCAGCCCTATCTCATACATTGAAACTAACACAGGGAGACAGCCAAATGGGAGAAAGAGAAACAGGTTCCAAAAAAAGGACAGAACAAAGCCCCAGAAAAAGAACTAAATGTAAAGGAAACGAGCAATCTATCAGATGCAGAGTTCAAAACACTGGTTATAGGAAAGCTAAATGATCTCAGGGAGAATTTTAACAAAGAGATAGAAAACATAAAAATGGGGATAGAAAATATTTAAAATGACCCATCAAAAATAAATATAATAACTGAAATGAAGAATACATTAGAGGAAATCAACAGTACATTAGATGAAGCATAGGATCAAATCAGTGATTTAGAAGATAAGGTAACAGAAAACACCCAAACAGCAACAAAAAGAAAAAAGAATCCAAAAAATGAGTACAATTTAAGGGATCTCTGGAACAATATCATTAGTACCAACATTCACATCATAGGTATACCAGAAGAAGAGAGAGAGGAAGAAATTGAAAACCTATTTGAAAAAACAGTGACAGAAAACTTCCCTAACCTGCTGAAGGAAATTGACAGGCAAGCCTTGGAAGCACAGAGAGTCCCAAATAAGATGAACCCAAAGAAGCCCACACAAAGACACATCATAATTAAAATATCACTTTAAAGACTGTATCTTTAAAGCTGCAAGCAGCAAGAGAAAAGCAGCTAAGTTACCAACAAGGGAGCTCCCATAAGACTGTCAGCTAATTCCTCAACAGAAATTTTACAGGCCAGAAAGGAGTGGAAGGAAATATTCAAAGTGATGAGAAGCAAAGACATACATCCAAGATTACTCTATCTAACAAATGTATCATTTTTAATTGAAGAACAGAAATAGAGCTTCCTCTGGGACATTCCTAGAAAAAGCTAAAGGACTTCATCACCACCAAACCAGTATTACAAGGAATCTTCGAGGAATTTTTTAAAGAGAGAACAAATTCAAAATTTAAAAATATGAATAATAAAATAGCAATAAATATATCAATCAACAATTGCTTTCAATGTAATCCAGCACATAAACCAAACAAAGGATCAAAACCACATGATTATCTCAATTGATGCAGAAAAAGCATTTGACAAGATACAACACCTGGGGAAGCCAGGATGGCTCAGTGGGTTAAGCGCTCACTTTGCAGCTCCAAGGATCCAAGGGACCAAGGATCAAATCCCGGCCCCGGCCCGAGTGGACCCATATGCTGAACTGGGGAGTGCCCCCAGTTCAGTTCTCACCGGGATGAGACCCTGGCCCATTTCCTGCCCTGTGCAGCCCCACACCCACCTGTGGAGTGAAACTATGTAGGAAAAAAAAAAACAACCAGTGATGTGCAACTATGGAGACTGTTCTGGGCCCTCCCCCTTCTCACTGTCTCTGCCTCTGTCTCTCACTCTCTGTCAACAATAGATAGATAAAATAAATAAGTCTTTAAAAAAAAAGATACAACACCCATTTATGATAAAAACACTGAATAAAATTGGAATTGAAGGAAAATACCTCAACATAATAAAGGCCATATATCACAACCCCTCAGCAAATATACTGAATGGGGAAAAGCTGAAGCCTATTTTCCTAAAATTAGTAACAAGACAGGGATTCCCCCTGCCCCCATTGCTATTCAACGTAGTTCTGCAAGTTCTAGCCAGAGCTATCAGACAAGAGAAAGGAATAAAAGGTATTAGAATTGGGAGAGAAGAAGTTAAACTGTCACTCTTTGTGATCCTTTATATATCTGGCATGATCCTTTATATAGAAAACTAAAGACTCTATCAGAAATCTATTACAAATAATAGACAAATACAGTAAAGTTGCAGGATACAAAATTAATGTCCAAAAATCAACTGCATTTTTGTATGCCAACAATGAAACTTCAGAAAGAGAGATGAGAAGGTCCATTCCCTTTGCCATTGCAAACAGAAAAATGAAATACCTAGGAATAAACCTAACAAAGAATGTGAAGGACTTATACACTGAAAACTATAAGACACTCTTAAAAGAAATTAAAGAGGATACAAAGAAGTGGAAAGACATTCCATGTTCATGGATTGGAAGAATCAACATAGTTAAAATGGCCATACTCCCCAAAGCAACATACAGATTCAATGCCATTTCCATCAAAATCCCACAGTCATTCTTTCAAGAAATAGATTTTTAAAAATCATCAAATTTGAATGGAACCACAAAAGACCACGAATCACAAAAGCTATTCTAAGAAAAAAGTTTAAGGCTGGGGGCATCTGACTGCCTGACTTTATGCTACAAAGCCTCAGTATTCAAAATAACTTGGTATTGGCAGAAAAACAGATACACAGACCAATGGAACAGAATTGAAAACCCAGAAATAAACCCACAAATATATGGACAGATTATTTTTGACAAAGGAGCAAAAAATATACAGCGGGGAAAAGAAAGCCTCTTCAGTAAATGGTGCTGGGAGAATTGGAAAACCACATGCAAAAGGCTGAATGTGAACTGTAATCTCTCACCATATACCAAAATTAACTCAAAATGGATTAAAGACCTCCAAATAAGACCCAAAACAATAAATTGCATAGGAAAAAACATTGGTACTAAACTTATAGATCTGGGGTTCAGAGAGGACTTTATGAATGTGACCTCAATGGCAAGGGAAGTAAAAGCACAAATAAATGAATGGGACCTTATCAAACTAAAAAGCTTCTGCACTGCAAAGGAAACCATCAACAAAGCAAAGAGGCAACCAATCAACTGGGAGAAAATGTTTGCAAACAATGCCTCTGATAAGGAGCTAATATAAAAAATATACAAAGAACTTGTACAACTAACCAATAAAAAACAAGCAATCCAATTAAAGAATGGGCAGAAGACCTAAACAGACACTTCTCTCATGAAGACATACAAATGGCCAACAGATATATGAAAAAATGCTCCACTTCACTAGCAATTAGGGAGATGCAAATAAAAACCACAATGAGATACCATCTCACACCTGTTAGAATGGCTATAATCAACAAGACAAGGGATAACAAGTACTGGAGAGGCTGTGGAGAAAAAGGAACCCTCATACACTGCTGGTGGGAATGTAAACTGGTGCAACCACTATGGAAGGCTGTATGGAGATTCCTCAAAAAACTAGGAATGGAATTACCATATGACCCAGCCATCCCTCTACTGGGCATCTACCAAAAAACCTGAAAACCTTAATCTGCAAAGATGTCTGTACCCGCATGTTTATTGCAGCACTGTTCACAGTGGCCAGAACATGGAAACAACCAAAAGAAGTTGTGGTACATTTACACAATGGAATACTACTCAGCTATAAGAAAAGATGAAATACAGTCGTTTGTGACAACATGGATGGACTTTGAAACCATCTTATTAAGCGAAATAAGTCAGACTGAAAAAATCAGGAAACATATGACCTCACTTATAAGTGGATTATAAAACTGAAAGTAACAAAGAAACAAAAACTTATGGACACACTCAATAGTTTGGTGGTTACCTGAGGGAGGGGGAGGAGGGAGGAGGGAGAGTGGAGGGGGGGAGTTGGGAGTGGGCACCAGATATATGGTGATGGAAGGAAAACCGATTCTGGGTGGTGAGCACATAATGCAATACATAGGTGATGTAATGTAGATTTGTACATCTGGAAACTAATTGCTAACAATTACTTTCAGTATAAATGGATTAAAAGTTTCAATCAAAAGGTAGGCTAGCTGAATAGGTAAGAACACAAACCTTACATATGCTGCCTACAAGAGACTCACTTCAGATCAAAAGATATATAGATTAAAAATAAGGAAATGGGAAAAAAGATATTTAACGAGGTCTGACAATTAAATTTGTGAACTCATCCTAGAAAAACTGCTGCATACCTGGTTGCTGAATATCGCTATGGTCACCTTTGAAGTACACCCCTTAGAAAGCTGTGCACCAATGCCAGCACCTAGTTCACCCGTCAAAGCAATTTTGGAACTGCTTTACTGGAATGGCCCTCAGAGCCATCGTCATATTACCCTTGATGTCCTGAATGGCATTAAAATGTCTTTCTTTCAATATTTACTGTGTCTTCAGGTAAAGACTAAAGTCATTGGGGGCCAGATCAAGTGAGTAGGGAGGGTGTTCCAATACAGTTGTTTGTTTACTGGCTAAAAACTCCCTCACAAACAGTGCCATGTGATGCCAGAGCCATGAGTTGGTGAAAAGTTCAGGTCATTTTCATATAACTTTTTCATGCTGCCTTTTCAGCACTTTCAGATAGTCAGCTTGGTTGACTGTTTGTCCAGGTGGTACAAATTCATCATGAATAATCCCTCTGATATCAAAAGAGGTTATCAACATCAGCTTGACTCTTGATTTAGATTGATGGAACTTTTTTGATTGTGGAGAATTGGCTGACTTCCATTGTGCACTTTGACATTTTGTTTCAGTGTCGTATTGGCATACCCATGTTTCATCACCAGTGATAACATGGCCAAAAACATTGTCTTGACTCCCCAGAATGTCTTGGCAAACTGAAGCTCTGACATTCTCATGATGGCACACAAAAACACACAACAATAACAAATGCCCCTCAGCAAGACACCACCACACGTTGACACAAACACAGCTGTGAGACACTGACATACTAAGGTTATGAAACCTTACTGAGTGTTTGTACAGGTTTGTCAATGTAAGTGCACAATGGTAAGTTCTTGAACTTAATTTTCAGACCTCCTAGATGTCTTTTTCTCAGAACTGAGGGTAAAACCAGACCTGAACTGTTGGAGTGGTTCATGGCCGTCAGTATAACTCCAGAGGTAAAACCACCAGTGGGCTTCTTTCTGAGTATGTCAATTTTTCCTCATTTTAGCCCTAAGGGAAACTGGAAATAACTAGTCAGTCAACTATTTTCTTAAGCCAATTAATGAGGAAAAATTTCCAGGAGAGACAGTTAAGCATAGCAGATAAGATTGGAACCATGGCATCAGATAGAGTGGGCTTAAAAGCCTCTCTCTGTGACTATGTGGGTCACTGAAATTCTCTGAGCTATAGTGTCTTCTTTGGTAAAATGGGAGTGATACCACCCATATAAAGAGTAGTTGGCAGATTATTTGAAATATTAATAAGTTTTGTATACCTGAACAGTTTTTTGCACAAAGTAGATTCTCTAGGTATGAAGCTAACTAACTAGTTATAAAATTTCATATACAGTGTTATTTGAGAGCCAATATAGTGTATTGGTTAGTGCTTGACACATAGTAAACACTCAATAAATGTTAAATATTATTGGAACTTGCATATAACACCAGTAAGAATAAAGATACATTTTTGTATTATATTTAGAGAAAAACTCAAAGATATTAGTCATTCCTAAATCGTCTTTTCTTGACCACAACAACCAACAGTGATTCCTCTTTCCTCTGATCTCATGCAGAACTTGTCTTTTTTAACTATTTTAATACTTATAGAACTTGACTCATCCTGTGTTGTGACTAACTCTGTATGGAGATGTGTATTCTCTAGCAATTAAGTGATGTCAAAAATTGGAAGGGGAAGGTAGAGAAGAATGAGAGATCCCCTTGGTGTCTCCCCAACAAGTTGAGCAGCTATAATTCAACAAAGTTTTCCCCATGCAACACACAAACACATCTGGGAGATCTACACATCAAAACATCTGAAGGTGGGCAAATCAGAGTGATCAGGGAAGGTGGGAAGGGAGAAGAGCAGAGAAGGGTACCAGGGACACAGTCCTATGGGACAAAAAGGGGAGAAGTCAGGATGCACTGTATACTCTTTGCAGTCCTAAGCATTCCTGCCTAAATAGTCAGCATATAGGATGGCTGAATGCAGTAATGGAGCAGACACTGAATACAGAGGTACAATAGTTGTATTCTGGAAGCCACCATTACCAGACAGAAAACAAAGCCATGGAGCCTGGCTACCTCCTACCACTCTTCCAGAGCTATCAGTGGACCCCAGAAGAAACTGTAGCAGTGAGTGATATGAGGGCACATGATTTATAGCCCTTAGAAATAGAGACACAGTTCCTGAGTGGCAGATGCACAGTGCAGCTAATCTCAGCGATGAGTGGAGAGACAGAGGCAGTTGAGGTCTGGCAGTTACCATTACTGGGAGTAAAGTCACAAATGCAGGAATGGTCTCTTCTAGCTCACCATGTCCCTACCCATCACAGTTGATCCCAGCAGGTGCACCTTGGGCATCTTGGACAGTGTAGTACTGCCAGCAGTGTCTGGTTGAAAAGCACAGTGCTGGGACTTCACAGGCTTTGAACTGTATTGACCACCACATTTCCCCATGGGGATGGGACCCTGAGACTGAGATGGAGGTAACCTGATCACAGAAGGAATGCCCACTGCCCCAGGGAATATAGGGCATTTTCTGTGGCTATACAGATATCCAAGAAGCCAGAGCAGTACAAGAAAAAAATTTCACCTGTGCCATCTACTAGAAAGCCAAAACAAGACCACTTATCAATCTAAGTAGAGGTATCAATTCTTAAAATAAAAAAAAATTTACTTTTATAAATGCCCACACAGAGAAATAATCCATTAAATACCACGAACAATTAAGGTAACAAAGCTCAGAAAGAAAATAAAAAATCTCCAGAAAATTTACTTAAAAACATGGATGTATGTAATTTAAATGACAGCGAATGCAACATTGCAGTTCTGAAAATACTCAACAAGATACAAAAAAAACCCTCAGTTTAATGAAGTCAGAAATAAAATCAATGAGCAAAAGGAGTACTGTATCAAAGACATTGAAACTTTTTAAAAGAAACAAATAGAAATTCTGGAGCTTAAAATAAAAGAGATGAAGAATGCATGAGCAAGTTTAGGAAATAGAGCTGAACAGACGGAGGAAAGATTTGGTGATATCAAATATAGAAGTTCAGAAATGGCACAGATGGAAGAAGCGAGAGACTTGAGAGTTAAAAAGATGAAAGAATTCTGTGAGAACTATCTGACTACATTAGAAAGTGCAGTATGAGAATAATGGGTATACTCTAAAGACTCCACCAAGAAACTATATTAGAGTGAGTAAACAAATACAGTAAATTTGCAGGGTACAAAATCAATGTACAAATATTTGTTGTGTTCCTATATATTCACAATGAAATTTTAGAAAAAGAAGCCAGTGGTGGTGGGGGGTGGGGGATGGGAGGTGAGGGTGGGGGGGGACAATTCCTTTTACAATTGCAACAAAGTAAAATAAAATATCTAGATATAAACTTAACAAAGGATGTAAAGGACCTATGCACTGAAAAATACAAGACATTATTAAAAGAATTTGAAGAAGACATAAAGAAATGGAAAGATACTCCATGTTCATGAATCAGAAGAACCAACATAGTTGAAATGACCATACTATTCAAAGCAATATACAGATTTAATGCAATCCTCATCAAAACCCCAATGGTACTTTTTAAAGAAATAGAACAAAAAATACTTCTGGATTTGTATGGAACCACAAAAGATCCCAAATAGTCAAAGCAATGTTAAGAAACAAAAAACAAAAAACAATGTGCTTGCTTTGGCAGCACACATACTAGAGGGGAAAAAAATGCAAACCTGGAGTTATCATACTCCCTAACTTCAATTCATACTACAAAGCAATAACAATCAAAACAACACAGTATTGGCAGAGGAACAGATACAAAGCTCAGTGAAACAGAATTGAGAGCCCAGATATAAACCCACATATACATGAGCAGATCATTTTTTACAAAGGAGCTAAAAACGTATTATACAATGGAGAAAAGAAAGACTCTTGAATAAACAGTGCTAGGAAAATTGGAAAGCCACATACAAAAGAATAAAACTAAACTCCTGTTTGTCATCATACATAAGAATTAACTCAAAATGAATCAAAGATCTAAACATAAGACCTGAAACAATAAAATACATAGAAAAAAAACATAGTACTAAACTTACAGATCTTGGTCTTAGAGACGACCTTATTAATTTGACCTCAAAGGTAAGGGACGTAAAAGCAAAATAAATTAATGGGATTATATCAAACTAAAAAGCTTCTCTACAGCAAAAGAATCCATCAACAAAACAAAGATGCAACCAACAGAATGGGAGAAGATATTTGCAAATAACGCCTCCAATAAGAGGCTAATATAGAAAGTATATAAAGAACTCATACAACGTAACAACAACAATCCAAATAAAAAATGAGCAGAAGACCTGAACAGACACTTCTCCCAAGAAGACATACAAATGGCCAACAGGTATATGAAAAGATGCTCAAAATGATATACCACCTCATACCTGTTAGAATGACTATAATCAACAAAACAAGGAATAACAAGTACTGGAGAGGCTGTGAAGAAAAAGGAACCCTCATACACTGCTGGTTGGATTGTAAATTGGTATGACCACTATGGGAAACAGTATGGAGGTTCCTCAAAAGTTTAAACATAGAATTACCACATGACCCAGCAATCCCTGTTCTGAGTACCTACTCAATTTTTTTAAAGTATTTATCTGTAAAATTATATATACCACTATGTTTGATGCAGCATTATTCACAGCGGCCAAGAAATGGAAACAACTGAAGTGATCTTCAATAGTTGATTGCATTAAAAAGATATGGCACATACTCATATATACAATGAAATACTACTCAGCTGTAAGAAAAGATGAAATACTGCTATTTGTGACAACATGGATGGATCCTGAGAATATCATGCTAAGCAAAATAAGTCAGATGGAAAAAGTTGAGAACCATATGATTTCACTCATATGTGGGATATATTATAACACTGAAAGCAACAAATGAGTAAGACAAGGAGATCCAAGATGGAGGCATGAGAGGAGAACACCGATAACTGCCTGGGAAGGGCCTTGTGAACAGAGGGGAATCCACAGGGGAAACCCTGAGAAGAAACCTCAACTAAGAGAATCACACAACACGGAACACACAAAGGTTAGAGTAAAAAGGGGAGAGCGGGAGAGGAAAAGGGAAGCAGCGGTTCCGGGACAGAGACTCGGAGCACGGCCCGGGGCTGGCAAAAACAAAGGGGGATTGGGGGACTACGGTCAAAGTGGAGCTGGATCGAGGGAGGGCTGGAAGCCGAGACCTAGGGAGCGTGGAAGCCCCACAAGACTGTGGACAATTTAACATCCGAACTCAAGGGACAGCATACAGTGCCCTAATCAGATCACAGAGCCTAAAGTGGAACAGGGACTGTGGAGCAGGGCGGCTGTACTTCCAGGCGGGCGGGGTGAGAGCAGGGCACCAGCCCACAACAGCTCAGCACCCCTGATTTACGGAGGAGATTGACTGTGAAGGAGCGCCTTCTGAGGACAGGGCTCTTGGAGTGAGGGCTGGGGCTTGAGTGGGCAGAGCTGCATTGGACGTGCTTGGAGTGAATCCGGTGGTCTCAACAGAATCGGGAGCTTAGAGCGGCTGCCGCCCGAGCTACGGCCCGTGCACACAGGGCTTTCCGCGCCCCACCCTCTGGGCCTCCGAGGCGCCGCTGCCAGCGTGCAACTGGGCTTTTGGCGCCCCACCCACCGGGCCGCAGCAACACCACTGCTTGCTTCCCAGTGCACAATTGGGCTTTCGGTGCCCCGCTCACCAGGCCACTGCGGCGACTCTGCCTGCGCGGAAGTGCGCGGCTGGGGTTTCGGTGCCCCGCCCACCGGGCCTCCCCGCAGCACCACTGCCTGCTCACCAGTGCACTACAGGGCTTTTGGCACCCTGCTCGCCAGGCCGCCGCAGCACCGCTGCCTGTGCGTGGGACCAGCTTTCGGCGCCCTGCCCACCAGGCCGCGGCAGCATTGCTGCCTGCTCGCGAGCATGCAGCTGGGCTTTTGGCGTCCCGCCCACTGGGCCTCTGGGGCGTTGTGGAACGCACGCGCAACTGGGCTGCCTGCTGGGTCTCCGCGGTGTCATTGCCTGTGCGCGGGACTGCGCGGCCGACCAGGGCCTCGGCCAAGCCCCAGCCCATCCAAGTGCTGCCCTGCGGGCGTGCCTTACAGATACGATTGAAGGAGGGGCAGCCAGGTGGAGGAAAGACCAGAGCTCCTGCTCCCCGCCCCCATTGAACCACCAGCCCCCCTGCTGAAAGGAATCTGCTATTGTGTCTCAGGCCCGCCCTAGCTCCTACTCACATGCCCCCACCCCTGGCCACACCTTTACTACCCTGCTATCTAACAGCTAAGACAGCAACCTGAAGTGCCCCAGGACACAGAAGCTGTCTGCTTCCCCCAACCCTCTCCCAAAATCTCCTTCTCCCACAACTGAGCCCAAAAGAAGAAATAAAGAGAAGCCCATCTGATAGGCAACCCCCCAGAGGGAAAACAGACTCATGCGTAAAGCAAAAAGAACCACATCAAACACAATGCACACCTCAGAATCCAAAGCCCCTCAGGAAGATCAGGGGCAGTCTTCAGTAAAGGACCTTGCACACTTGGAATCAAATCTAAGTGAAACAGAATTCAGGGATGCATTAATCAAGACACTCAGAGAGCTCACTCAATGCTGGCAAAGTACCCAGACACAGTTAAATGACCACAACAAGAAATTTTCTGAGCAAAATGAGTACTTTACCAACAAAATTGAGAAGCTAGAGCAGAACCAAAAGGAACTC
>PVKE010023416.1:0-24662 GCA_004027555.1 Craseonycteris thonglongyai
CTCTCCCTCCCCCCTCCTCCCCTCTCCCCAGGTAACCACCAAACCATTGAGTGTGTCCATAATGCTGGTGCCCTCTCCCACTTCCCCTCCCACTCTCCCTCTCCCCTCCTCCCCTTCCCTCTGGCAATCACCAAGCTATTGAGTGTGTCAATGACAACATTTTTTCAGTTCACTCATCTGCTCTTTGTTGGGCTTTCTGGCTGTTGACAACACAACCGGAAGCAAGAAGCACTGGTGACCAGCCCACCTGTGTAGCCTCAGCCTAGACCCCAGCACCAGGGCCCAACACAGAGGCACTCCATGACGATACCAACATTCCACTTTTCCCCTCACACCATGTCATGGGGGCCTACTCCCTTTAGGACTGTTGACTATACTCAATTAGTGTGTATCTACTGTCTTCAGTGTTAAAAATAATATTAATACAATATTCACAAACTGTAGCATTCAACTCTTCACCATCAACATTGCAAAAGTGGCCTCCTCTCAGTGAAGTCCAATATTTTCACAATAACTTCTAATAAAAGCTCTCAGACTGTGTTTAGTACTCAGACTTGCTGACTAGTTTATATAACTATTTAATTTTGTTCTTGTTTCTTAGGTTGAAAAGAGGATAAAAATAGCATATAAATTTTTGAAACCTAAAAACCCTCTACCTCACTTACTATTATCATCTGCATCTCAAAGGAAGTAAGACAGTAAATGTTATCAGCTCTTTCCACTCATCCAGAGATGGCCCTGGGTACATTTGTCAAAGGAAGCAGTTTTAAGCTGGGATGGCTCAGCAGGTTACGTGCTCACATTGTAGCCCCAGGGTCCAAGGATAAAGTCCTGGTCCTCGCCCATGCAGATCCATATGCTGAACTGGGGTGTGCTTCCCACCCCAGTTTGGTTTGGCTCCCACCCAGGGCACGCCTCGCATGTGGGAGGCCCCCAGCTTACAGGGGCACACCTCCCATGTGGGGGGCCCTCAGCCTGGTTCCCACCCTGTGCAGCCCCTGCACACCTGTGTTGAATGAAACCATGTTGAAAACTGATGATGATGTACAACTATGGGGACTGCCCTGGGCCCTGCTCATTATCTCTGTCTCTGTCCCTGTCTCACTCACTCTGTCAAAAACAAAATAAATCTTTTTTTTTTTTTTAAGTAAAATATAAAATTAAGGGAATAGGTTTCTCTTGGATTCTCCCCTCAGAACTTTTAATTCCTGAGTCTTCATTTCTTAGGCTTCACCACCATCTATTCAAGCCTCTCCCCACAACACCACCATCTCTCTGCTGTCCCATCCACCAGCCCCACTGCTGTCCCCTACAAGATGAAAGGCCTTAAGTATAATATTAACTTAGCACACTTACATTTTTTTTCAGAGGACTCTTAGAGGCTGGATAGAATATTATATTTGGAACTTCAAGTCCAAACACAATTGATAGGGGCACAGAAGAGGGAAATTCAGGTATTTGCCAAGTAGACAGACCACATACCCTCCATCACAGAGCTGAATCCTTCCAACCACAGTCTATGGCGTTGTTACTAAGTATTGTCCATTATTATGAGTACTATTAATATCAATTTACCTTTCTTTACTCAAAAACACATACTTGAAAATTATGTTCTGGTAAATTAAGTCACATTTCATGTTCAATCACTGTAATTCTGCTCAATTTTAGAAGCAAAACTATGTTGAAAAACTAGATTTTTCTGGACTCATATGATCCTTTTTAAAATACACATCCTTGAATTTATGAATAAAGATTTTATACTTCGACAAAATCATAAAATTATAAATTATGAAAGTTGAAGAGACAAGCTTTTTTTTTTTAGTACTATGACTCAACCCATGGCTTTTACTTAATAATCATAAATAAAACAACAGATCCTCTTTCCATCCTCAACACATTATTTCCAAGGTGTCATTGCCTTTGACATATCATGAAAAAAAGAAGAAAGAAAAGATCAAAACAAGTTGTTACTATTGCTAAAGTACTGAATCTGCAATCTCATACAATTCTGTCTGATTGTAGTCAGCTGTCATAAAAGTCAAGATAAAACAATGTCACTGAGAAGGTGTAGAATGTCCTTAATACTAAGTGGCATAATTGCGCTGAGTGCTCACTATAAACATAGCCATACATGGTCAAATATCTTGCATAGCTTGGTGACCCTGGCTTCTGTTTGCCTCTTCAGAGTCTACTGTCCAACTTCTCCTCACTCTTCTGTGTAAATCATGTGAACTGAATCAACGGGGTCCCTTGTCTCGGTCTTTCGGGTAAGTTCAGCCACTGAGAGTATTAGCAGATCAGAGTGAAGGAGAAGAACAAGATAATGATATTTATTTCACTCACCACCTCCCAGCATGGTGGCTTCTGGCTAGTTGCATGCCTGAGTTAAGGGTCCCAGTACTTGTCGAGTGGCCCTCTCCCTGTAACACACACTCTGTCACTCTCTGGGCTCCAGTGATCATTTGTTGCCACTAGCTCTCTGCTGGGATTAGCCTGTCAGCTCTGCATTGTGTTTTGTTGCTTTACCAAAACCCTACCCATACATTTGTAAATAACTCATTTATTAATTAAAATAATCTTCCTCATCTACCCATCTTGAATATGCCATCAGTTTCCTGCCAAAGTCCTAAATAATTCACTCCTTATCAAAATTTACATCTTTGACCAATTTGTAAGATATATCAGGATATGCCGGGGGTGGCGAACCTATGGCATGTGTGCCCAAAGTGGCACGTGGAGCAATTATTTCGGCATGTGGAATTATTGTTTTTTGTTATAAAAACATCCTATGCCCCTTATAGACATAAAAATAATCAATACCTCTATCTCACTCGATGGGCTGCACGCGAGTCAAGCAATTATACTCTTATTTCATAAACTTTGGCACTCAATCGCCAAAAGGTTCGCTACCCCTGGCATATGCCTTTTTGTAATACTGGGTTCTCTGGCCGACATCTCAGGTTCTAGTAACAGTTCCTGGCCTCTGACCATACTGGAAAAGGTCAGGCTGGGAAAGGGTCAGGGCCAATGTCCTGAGATAGACTGCAAGATACAACAGAATCTGGGAGTCTACCAGTGGAGTTGGACTAAGAGGGATGACCACCTTGCAAGGTGGAGCTGAAGGCATGTCAACCCAGGACAGAAAGCACAAAGAACTATTAGTACAGGTGTGAAGTGATGTTCCAACCTGGGGCAGGACAGCTGATCCGCATACAGCCAAATGAGAGGCCTTCAGGGGGGTCCAAGAGCGCAGGCGAGTGGAGGGGCACATTTCTGATGACTCAGCTATGGGAGATGTGAGTTTGGGGCAGGAATCCATGCAGAAATAAAACCCTAGGAAAAAGAAAAAACCTCTTCTAATGTCACTGAGAAAGAGGCTCTCAGGGCAGGGACTCTACCACAGAAGAGCTGAGCTGTGAGGCTCAGAAAGAGACCAGATGCAAAATCCAACCAAATCAGGCCAATGAGCACATCTCCTTGGACTCCTCAAAACTAGACTATCGGATGTACTGGAACAGAAAACAATGGCACTGTCCTGTTTAAAATGGGCTCACTTCAAGGTGTCAGTAGGCTGGCCACATGTATACTAGCATTTGAAACAAGACAGTACCATTGTTATCTGTCCCGTTTAAAATGTTATGTCTGGTAAATCTACTTAAAACTGCCTTCCTGGAGTCAGGAATGAAACTGAAATCTGGAAAGGTCTGAGCTGGAAAGGTGGAGAGGACGGAGGCTGGGTGTAACATACACCCAGCAGCCAGTGTGAGAGAGAGTCTCGAGTGAGCTAACATGGGACTCGTATGTGCTACGACGGGGCTTTCCATGACACTGCATGTCATTTCCACACACCCGTACCAGGTAAGCACTAGGGGGACCTTCATTTTGTGGATAAAAGAACTGGGGCTTCGAGAGGACAAATCATTTTTCCAAGGTCACACAGGAGGTTAGGTTGAGGAACTGGGATTTAAAACTTTTTTTTTTTTTTTTTTACTGTTTTTGACAGAGAGAGGAGAGAGAGAGAGAGAGAGAGATACAGAGACAGAGAGAGAACTGAACTGGGGGAGCTCCCAGTTCAGCATATGGGTCCGCACAAGCCGGAGCCAGGATTCGATCCTCGGTCCCAGGCGCTGCAAAGTGAGCGCTTAACCCGCTGAGCCACCCAGGCCTCCCCAGAACTGGGGTTTAAACCCATGCTTAGGTTACCCTCCGCTACCCTCCGCTGCCCCCAGTTACTAAGACACGGCCTCCACAACAACATAACAGAGTAAATTAACGCACATAGCAGTCATCAGTGGAGAATTTGCAAGTAGGTTGCGTGTTGTATGTGTGTTTTTCTAGACTAATAACTGCAGAGTTGTAAGCCTTAGGCAGTAATGTTCTGCTGCAGAGCACTCTCATATGTTATGGTTAGGACAATTTCCTTGTTTTCAGATTGCCATGTTATCTTTCTCCAGGAGAAAAGGTTTATCTGCCTTCTCACCAGGGTGATTGGCACCTGGTCCACTGCAGTGTGACACTCAAAGTCCTTCAAACTACAACCCTCTCCCCACTACTCTGACATACACCATGCAATTTATGTTTTGGGCTCCCAGTCAAGTTCAAGAGTGGAGAAGAAGGTGGGAGGAAAGGACCTTTGTAATGGCACATTCGGTTTTCAAATGCTTTCAAATAGTTTGTTAGCAGCAGAACCCTTTTATAAATGCAATCTCACTCAGAATCTCAATATATAAAGTTCATAAAATCAGAATTTCTCTGGGGTAAGCTTTGGGAGCAGACCCAAAACACTGCAAGCTCAACTTTCCCTAATTACTCTGAAGTTCTAAGTTAAAAACACTGGTCTTTTGGCAGTTTCTGATAAAGCTCAATATAAATTAGTTGTTGATAAGATTCAGCTATCACACTCCTAAATAGTCACCTCAATGAGTCAAAAATTTGTGTCCACACAAAAATCTGCACAAAAATGTTAATAATAGCTTTGTTAATTGCCAACAACTGGAAATAAACAAGATGTCCTCCAGTAAGTAAATAGATAAATACACTATGCTACATCTATACAAAGAAATATTATTCAGCGATAAAAGAAAATGAGCTATTAAGCCATGAAAAGACATGGAGGAATCTTAAATGCATTCCAACTGTTAGAAATTCTGGAAAAGGCCAGACTACAGAGACAGTAAAAATCTCAGTGGTTGCCAGGAGCTGGGGGTGGGGGTGCGGAAGGCAGGGGAACAGGATGAGTAGGTAGATAGAGCACAGATTTTTAGGGCAGTGAAACTATTCTGTATGATACTGTAATCGTGAATACCTGACATTATGCTTCCA
The DNA here is from genome assembly GCA_004027555.1 of Craseonycteris thonglongyai. Classification (NCBI taxonomy): domain Eukaryota; kingdom Metazoa; phylum Chordata; class Mammalia; order Chiroptera; family Craseonycteridae; genus Craseonycteris; species Craseonycteris thonglongyai. The sequence goes on from PVKE010023416.1 coordinate 5,323, forward strand.
TATGTAAGCATATGGACTCTATGTACAGCTATGCACTTTAGTTACAGATAATGTAAGCTATAGATGTTAATTAAAGATAATATATCAGTATTGGTTCATCAGTTATAAGCAATGCACCATACCAGTGCGATAGGAGAAGACGAGGGGGAGGGAGCAATATGAGAACTCTGAACTTTCTGTTCAATTTTTCTGTAAACCTAGAACTGCCCTAAAAATATGAAATCTATTAATTTAAAAAATCTCAATAAATACTGAGTGCCCAGAAGACTTCATGAATACTTTCTGAATAAAGTCACTGATTCTGCATTAGACTGGGTTCATTTTGGCACTGGGCATCTCTATGAGAATGAATTGGTGCATGCCTTCACACATACACCAACATGCTTTGTCAGGTTCCATGCCTGCAATAGGCAGAATAATAGCCCCTCTAAGATGTCCATACCCTCATCCCCCAGCCCTGTGACTACGCTATCTCACATGGCAAAGGGACTTCACAGACATGATTAAGGTTAAGGAACTTGAGATGGGGAGATTGTCCTCGATTATTCAAGTGGGTCCAATCTATTCACAAATTCTTAAAAGCAGAGGGCCTTTCCCAGTCAGTGAGAGGGAAGTGTGACAACAGAAGGTGGGTTGAGCGCTACAACATTGCTGGCTTTGAAAGTGAAAGAGGGGCCAGGAGACGTGGGCAGCCTCAAGGAGGTGGAAAAGGCCAGGCAGCAGACGGTTCCCTGGAGCCCTCAGAAAGAAAGACAGCCCTGCTGACACCCAGATTGTGGTCCACTAAGACCCATGTCAGACCTCTAACCTACAGACCCAGAAAACTATAAATTTGTGTTGTTTTGAGATACTAAATTTGTGGTGATTTGTTACATCAGCAATAGGAAATTAAGACAATGCATATATGAATTCAAAACAAGCCCTAAGCTCTACCTCACTTCTGCAGCCCAGTATGGGCCCTTCCCCAAGAAAATACCGAGGCTCCCCGTCCACTAACCAGTGATTACCCGTTCAGTCATGAACTTAAGCAGTATATTTTGGGAAGACATAGCACACTAGAACAATTCATCAAGATTTATTTTTCAGAGTAGCATTTAAACTCCTTCACTTAAAAAGAATAAACTTCCATCTCAGCTGACTGATTTGCTGGAGGGGTGGGGGCGGAGGGGTTGATGGACTGCAAAGAGTTTGTCTTGGGAGCCAAGAGACTACTTGAATCTCAATTTTGTCATTAGTTAGCCTTTAGTTAGAGACAAGGTACTTAACCTGAGCTTTTGTGCTCTATTGGGAAATGATAAAATAATCAAATTCAAGAATACAAAATATATAATGATGTATACACACAAAATAATAATCATAATGTTTTTAAGAAAATAAGTATTAAAAGATGTGTTAAGGTATTCCTTCTTTGTTTTCACTGATGTTCATGGAACACATGATGTCTTGGTACCTCTAAATAAATTGCATATGCCAGAAATGGCAACGGGATAGAGGAAAAGGGAAGAGAAGAGGGTTCATAGATAGGAGAAGCAGTATACTCACACAACCTATCAAACCATGTCATTTCCCATTTATTTTTTTAAAAGCAATAACATTAGATAGTATGCTGACATAGGCTTGAGCCCCCACATTGTAAACTCAAAAGTCTGCCCATCCCCAATATTCATGAAAATATCTCTGTGCCTGCAACTTCGCCAGCCCCTGTATCTGCAAGATGTTTTCAGCTTAAAATTCACTGATAAACAAAGCAGAAGGGCCCCACGGCAGAACTAGATCCATACCTCATATATCTGCCTCCAGAAGACAGAAAAGGAAATCCTCCACTGTTCATAGTACCAATTGCATGTAACTCTCTGTCCCACCATGGACACCACCAAACCGCCCTGGGAATTCACCCACACAGTGCACAGGACGCTCCACAGCCTAGCCAAAGGGTGACTCTAAGAAGAAATGCTGACATCGCTCTTTCCTAAGAGGTTTGCAAAGCACCACACCGTTATTTTTCTTTCCTTAAAAAAAATACATACCAACTGTTCTAAAACAGAATCACCAGGCAGCTTCCCACAAACACACAAAAACATAATGAATCATTTTAAAAGTAGCACGAGCCGCTTGCTGTCCCACTGAGGGTCGATGAGACACCAGTGGAACGAGAAATCCACTCGTGCACATCTGTTTCTGAGGATTCTCACAGAGACTGAAAAGAAGACAGAGTCATTACTCAACCAAAACTGGTATTTGACAACTCATAAGAATTGATTTTAGTCTACAAATAAGCACTCTGTTTGAAAATACAGACTGTGTATCCTGTGTTTTTGAGCTTTACGAGATAAAATTACAAAATAATGAGCACGAGTTTTAACAAATCTGCCGGGACTTAAACATTCTCAACAAAAGTTATCTCCCTCAAAGCAGAATCCTTGAAAGCTACACATTTCCCAAGGCACTGCTGTAAGTCAAACATTTTTTAACTCCTTTTCAGGAGTTGCATTCTGAATTTGGGCATATCCTTCTGATACAACCTTATTGGTAGCAGATGTTGGTCCCATGAGCAATGGATTTTATTGTTGCAAAGAGTGCAAAGTCATTTGAAGCCTGGTTTGAATAGCAGTGTGGGTTCTCAATGGACATCATGCATTATGGATCAAAAACAAGCTTGAAGATAAAATCATAAAACTGGGCTTTCTGGGAAGCTCAAAAACTGCCCAACAAGACAACTCCAAAGGGGAGATTTAAAAGGGGGCTAAGCAGTGACGTCACTAGAATAAGGATATAAGATTTCAAAGTGACTATTTTGAAAGCGGAAACCCATACTTGATATATAGAACAGCATCTGTTGAAAGAGACAGAGAGAGACAGACAGAGACAGAGAGAGACAGACTGATTCATTGCTTTCAAGCAGCTATTCTTAAATGTTTGGCCTCAGGACTTCCCTAGACTTTTTAATTACAGAGGACTCCAAAGAACTTTTGTTAATGTGAATTATATAACAGCTACTGATATTTACAAAATTAGAAAATTAAAACTAGAAAATGGTTGATTCCTTTTAAAATAATAATAAACCACTACCTGTATATAGAACTAGCATATTTTAGTAAAATGAACACATTTTGCAGAACAAAATGTAGCAAGAATGATGGCACTGGTTTGTATCTTTGCAAATCCCTTTAACGTCTGGCTTACTAGAAGACTGCCAAATTCTCATACTTGCTCCTACATTCAATCTGTTGTGAACACATCTTGTATTCTGGAAAACTCCACTGTCCACTAAGGGAGAATGAGAGTGAGAAAAACAGATAATCTCTTAATGTTTTCATGAAAACAATCAGATGTTACAGACTCCCTGAAAAGGGTCTCAGGACCCACAGGATGCTCCAATCCTGTGGGGAAAAACACTACTTCAGAGTCACACTTGGGGTGTGACAATAAACACAACAGTGTACAAGTGAGTGAGTGCGTGTGTGTGTGTGTGTGTGTGTGTGTGTGTAAAAACTGAAGCTAAAGCAACTACGAAATGGGAAGCTCTTAACATTGCTCCAAGGAAAATTGATTTCTATGTCTTCATGTCTCTAACTTCACTTTTTACCCTCACAGGGCATTGTGCTAATGTGCCCAGCAGCTCAGCTAAAACACCACTGGCTCCTGTACTCCTGAGCTACACTCTGTGCCCTGAGTGTCCTTGTATGCCAGTTAACTAGACCAGGGGTGGTGAACCTTTTGGCGATTGAGTGCCAAAGTTTATGAAATAAGAGTATACTCGCTCGACTCGCATGCCAACCCATCAAGTGAGATAGAGGTATCGATTATTTTTATGTCTATAAGAGCATAAACAATAATTTTTAAATGGTATTCACAGCTCTGCATGCCGAAATAATTGCTCTGCATGCCACTTGGGCACGCATGTCATAGGTTCGCCACCCCCGAACTAGGCACTTCAGTCAGCTTCAAGCAAAATGAGCTGGGAAGCAGCCCATCAGCTACAGGTCTGTTGCTTAAAAAAAAAAAAAAAAAATTAGAATGATTGAGAGGAGAGTATCCAAGAATTTTTCATCGTTCTTTTCCATGAAATATTCACTGTTTATTCCAATATTCCAAACACAGAAACTGTTCTCACCCCAAAGTGACCACTGCTGAAAAATACTCAGTTAACAAATCAGCCACAGAAGACCCAAGCCATCCCTCCATAAAACGCCAGGAAGCGGGTGGAGGGGGTAATGCATTCAGCCACTGGAACTCCAAAAGCTGCAGACACGCTCTCTCAGATAACCAAGAAAGCATTTCCCAGACCCTCTGTTGGCATGATGGAAAGGTTTTGAAAATGAATGTCTTAGATCAAATATTTGGGGGAGAGAGTAAGTTTATAAAAACTTTCATCTTGGCACACATAACTGAGCTCTCCACTGTTCCAGGTATTTGCTATCTTGGTAAAAAGAACACTCAATGAAGAATCCAGCTCTCTTAGATCTGGTTCCTGGGCTGCCTCTAACTAACTGTGTGTCCCCAAACAAATCACCTAATCCACTCAAGTCCCAAGTTTGCACATAGGTAAAAATGGGGACATTGGGGGAGCCGGGATGGCGCAGCGAGTTAAGCACTCACCTTGCAGCCCCGGGGCCCAAGGATCGAGTCCTGGCCCTGACGCATGTGGACCCATATGCTGAACTGGGGTGTGCTTTTCATGTGGGAGACCCCCAGTTTGGTTCTCAAGTCCCACCCCTCCCCCTGTTCAGCCCCTGGCTTGATGGGGCATTCCTCCCATGCAGGAGACTCCTGGACTGGTTCCCGCCCTGCACGGCCCCCGCCCACCTGTGTGGAATGAAGCCATGTCCAAAACTGATGACGTACAACTATGGAGACTGCTCTGGGCTCTCCCCCTTCTCTCTGTCTCTCTCTGTCAAAAACAATATAATAAATCTTTTTTAAAAATGGGGATACTAAAACAAATGAACTCTAATGACTTTGCTGTTCTAAAATTTTATGACCCTAAGCCTGGTGACAACCAGTAAGTATATAAGCAGAGGGAAAGACATTTTTAGGCACGTGAGGAAGGAATATTGTGGAGCACATTTATGATGGGGCATACGATCCAGAGCTCTTCCAATGGTGTGGGTGCCCACCCATGGGAAGAAGGTGGTGACAGCTAATGCAGACACCATCTAGAAATGCTCCCAGAGTCTCAGGAGCTGGAAGCCGTGACATTCCCCACCTGCACAGTGTGGCTGTTTTCCAGCGACTCTGCCCTTTGCTGCTCAGGATCTCATTATTCCCAGCTCTCCAGATCAAACACACAGAGCCCCCATGACACTGAGCATATGGCCTGGCTCAAGAAGTGCTTTCCTGCACCGAGCAATAGGACATGTCTCAGAGACAGAAACACCTGGTTATAACCAGGATTCTCAATGGAATTCTCCTTATTCAGGAAACACGTGAGCACCGCTAATGTTAAGCCTTTAGCTAAACATGAAAATGGTAGTAGCCTACAGCGTATTCCCCTGAACGACACCCTGCCCACACCCACACCCAGCTCTACAACATGCTCATGTGAAATATCAAAGTGCTCAAAGCTCATACTGCATAATGAACACCCCACCTCAGCCTATCAGCAAGCCTTCAGCAGTCCACCTGGGGAACCAAGAGAGAGGTTAGAGGTTTGTAGGCCAAGCACAAAATTGAAGACAAGCTTAAATTAATAACTTGCTTATTTCTACACATGCACTTCAAAATAAAGTGCAAATGGAATAAGGTACCGTAATAACAGAGCTTGGGAGAGGGGAAAGTCTTCCTTTTGCAAACCACTGACACTTCAATTTCACTTCCTCTCACCATCCTGACTGTCATTTGCAAATGTGCTGTCCCTATGTCATCCCATGGGAATGTCTTTAGGAAGGGCCAAAAATGAAAGGAAAACAATTTCATAGAGCGGCAGAAAAAAGAAATGATACCTCTAGTTTAAGCTGATTTTTTTTAGAGCTCTGTTTCTTAGAACTGTGCTCTGCTCCGTCAACCTCTGCATCTAAATCATCTGAGCATTTTTTTTTGGAAATCCAGAAGTTTCATATACTATCTATTTCTGGTCACTTCAGCTTTTTCCTACATTGACACCAAAAAAAAAAAAAAAAGACCACCACATTCTTGTCAATCACACCTTAGAAGTAGTATTTTTTTTACCATAATTTTCAAGTACATTTGCCCCTGGATGTTGGTGCCTAAAAATGTCAACCCATTCCCCTCAACCCTCTTGTGTTTTTAATTATTGTCTCCCCTACACCTCAGTCAGGCACTTGTAGAAGAATGAAAACAATGTATGTGTGAATCCAGCCCCAGACTTTGTGCTATCTAATTCATCCAGGCCTTTTTCTGCAGTCTGAGGGCATCACACTGTAAAAGGAAGTAGGAAAATGATTACATGAACTCTTTATCTCTCTCTCTCTCTCTCTCTATCTCTATCTCTATCTCAAAATACTGGAAGACCTGCATCCCATACAAGTAGGAAAATAAACACAAGATATCTCTCTTTCTCTCTCTCTCTCTCTCTCTCTCTCTCTCTCTCTCTCTCTCTCTCTCTCTCTCTCTCTGTGTGTGTGTGTGTGTGTGTGTGTCAAAATATTGGAAAACCTGATTCCCAAACAAGAAGTAGAAAAATGAACACATGAACTAACTAATTCTCTCTCTCTCTCTTTCTCTCTTTCTCTCTCTCTCTCTCTAGCTCGCTCTCTCTCAAAATATTGGAAGAACTGTGTCCCAAACAGACGTGAACAGAGGAACAAGCTAAATCCTTCTCCTGTTTCCCAGCTCTCTTGGAAGAACCCTCTGGGAACAGTGGCTTCTGTGAATCCTCTCTCCTGTGGGCAGTGGCCACACAAAGACCACCCTGTGTAAGATCAGAACCCCCTCCCCTTTGTACGTGCTTTTCTACAGCAAAAGTGCTTTCTCTCCTTTTCCCCTCTCAACCTTTCCACTCATTCACTCTTACTCTGTCCATCCTCTTTAAACCTTCCTGATTTCTTAAGGATGAGTTTGCATTCCTTCATGCATGTTCCCATAGTATTGACCACTCTGGATTAAAACTTCCTAATAATGTATCTGTAATTTCACTAAAATGTAAACTATAACATAGGAACTCTAACTTGTTGCGTTTTGCACCCCCAATACTCTGTTTATTGGCTGAAATGTAACAGCAACAAACCATTAGTTGAATGAATGTGTGAACAAATGAGCACACTTAGACCAGTCTAAACTGTTATCCCAAGAAGGAAGGGGAGGCAAGCACAGGAAGAGAAGATTATGGATTTAGAGATCAATGATAGGATAGTGTGTGTTTCCATATTTGGGATACTGGTTTACATCCAAACTTGATCATTGACTTATGAAAACTGATATCAGTACATGCCTATTTGGTCATGGGCATTAATACCACTTCCAGAGGCCAATATCCAAAGCTAGAGGGAATGGAAAAATCACTAGTGTCCATTTTACATATCAATGTCCTCCATGACATAAAAAATCGTTTGGATGGTAGAGGCTAGCAATCACCTTTATTCTAGAGGGAGCCTGCGCACCTCTGGACATTATCGTCCACAAAAACCCAAACAAAACGGTGTCCCTGAGGATGTTCACCTTGAGCTGCCTTCTAGCTTCCATTCAGAGGCCCAGGTAAGGACAAAGACGAGCAAGCTAAGCTGGTGAGGTTAAGGACGACCACCTTCCCCATTTGCAGAGCAGACTCCTGTATCGAAAGATTAGAAATTGATAGAGATGAGATCGTGTAGCATAATCTGAGAGAGGTTCCATGAAGTAGAAGAAAACACACCCACAAAATGCCATATGAACTGTGATACACTGTAAACTACTGGTCAGAGCCAACAGCACAATCCCAGAGGCAGAACTGAAGAGAAAGGAAAAACCATCTCCCCTTGGAGATATCAAAGGCATCTCAAATCTCCATTTACAGAGCCAAGTGCTTCCTCCTTCCTTTTCAAATCTGCTTTTCCTCCAGTGTGTATTATCTTAGTCAATGGTACTAGTATTCAGCATGTTATCATTTAGAAACTGGGGACTCAGTCTTGCCTTATTATTAACTTGTCCTTTACCACCACCCCATCTAATCAACAAACAACCCAAAACTACTGATTCCCGTTCTGGATAGCTCTCTTTATTTTCATTGCCTATACCTTATTCCATCATTATCTATTGCCCACATTCTGTATTATTCAGGTTAAATAATGCTTGCTATTACAACAAGCAAGCTTAAAATCTAGGTGATTGCACACAATAAAAATGTATTTCTATACCCAATAGAATTCAATGAATTAGTGCTGAGGCTCCCACTGCAAAGAGCTGTTCAGGATCTTGCTGTCCTATAACTCCATCATCTTCTAGTGCTTTTGAGTCTTCTACTGCAGGGGTCCCCACCCCCCAGGCCACAAACTGGTATTGGTCTGTGGCCTGTGGGGAACAGGGTTGCACAACAGGAGGTGAATGGTGAGTGAGTGAATGAAGCTTCATCTGTATTTACAGCCGCTCCCCATCACTCGCATTACCTTCTGAACTCCACCTCCTGTCAGATCAGCAGCGGCATTAGATTCTCATGGGAGCATGAACCCTATTGTGAACGATGTATGCGAGGAATCTAGGTTGAGCACTTCTTATGAGAATCTAATGCCTAATGATCTGAGGGGGACCTGAGCTGATGACGCTAGTGAGGGGAGCAGCTGCAAATACAGATTAGCAAAGATATTTGGATGCACAGAGACCATAATAAATCAGTTGCTTGCAGATTCATATCAAAATCCTATCAATGGGGAAGCTGGGAGGGCTTAGCGGGTAAGTGCTCACTTTGCAGCCCCAGGGACCGAGAATCGAATCCTGGCCCCGGCCCGTGTGGACCCATGTGCTGAACTGGGGTGTGATTCCCATGCAGGAGGCCCCCCAACTCAGTTCCCACCCTGTGCAGCTCCTGCTCTCCAGAGTGGAACAAAAGCATGTCGAAAGCTGATGATATGCAACTATGGAGACTGCTCTGGGCCCTCCCCTCTTCTCTCTGTCTCTCTCAATCTCTGTCTATCAAAAACAATAAAATATATCTTTTTTAAAAATCCTATCAATGAGTAGCAAGTGACAATAAAGCTGCATTCGTTAGCAGGCTTTATAGGGGCAAGTTGATGTCCTTTAATTGTACAGCTGTATCTGGTGGCAAGCTTCAAAGAAGAATCCGACATTTATTTTAGTCTCTCTGTGGCCCACCCATTACTTAAGTTACCATTTGCATCCAAGTCTCTTCCCCGCACTGCGCACTTGTCTCAGGTGGGACCATCTAGTTACAGGAAGACAAGCTCAGGGCTTCTACTGATTCTGCACTATGGTGAGTTGTATACTTACTTCATTATGCATTACAATGTAATACTAATAGAAACAAAGTGCACAATAACTATAATGTGCATCCTGAAAGCATCTCCCCACCCCCACCCCCTGTCCATGGAAAAACTGTCTTCCACAAAACTGGCCACTGATGCCAAAAAGGCTGTAGACCACTGAGCTACTGGGTCCATGGCTTCTGGCTAGCAAATTAGGGAAGAGAGAGAGCGTGGACACTTGCCAACCTCGGAGTGCCAAACATCACATTCACTCATTCCTTGGCCAAGACTCAGCCACACGGACTTACCAAGCTGTGGAAGGGCTAGAGAAGTAATCTACCTCTGGGTCAGGAAGGAAAAGGAAACGTGGTTATTGGTCAATATTAGCATTCTCTGCCCACAGATCTCTATATGTCTGCTCTTGTCCTAACCATCCCCACTCCTCACAATGCAGACAAAATAGAAGAAAAGCTGATCACTGTTTAGGACCTTTCAATGGCTGCCATGGTTCTTAGGATAAAAAAAAAAAAAATCCAGTTCATATCAATCAGGGCTTGGTCAGACAAGAAGAACCACTATGGAAAAGAAAGGGGTTTATTAGAGAGAGAGCTGATGGAGCAGCCTATGTCGGCCAGTGTGTCTGCATCTACAACAGTTCTGAGCCTGGAAGTGATCACAGAACATCCAGACTGGTGATCGGAAGACAGCTGGATGTGGATGAGAGCGAAGACCAATTAGAAGCTACGAGTTTGAGAAGGAACTGGCAACCACAAGGACAACTGGAAACTGCGAGCACAAACTGGATCCCGTGTCGTCTCTTATCACTGCCAATCTCAAGTTTAGTCATGGAGCTTCAAGTGCATTTAGCCCGAGAGCTGAAGAAGCTGAAGAGATCTGGTGGGAGCAGCAGCCAGGTGCCGCCCCATGCTAATGAGGTTTGCTGGCAGATCTGAGAGAGCGCGCAAGAGCTTCCATCTGGAGCCCTGTGCCAACCTTCAGAGGACAAAAAGCATGGATGATGGTCACTGCTACCCTCCAAGGCTCCCACAAAATGTCTCACGTGACCTATACTCATCCAGAAGCATCCAAGGAAGGGGCTGCTGGTATAGCGTAGCTAAGTAGGCATAGTCCAATGCCACCGCTAATAGCTTATGAGTCCGGGCATGACCCAGCTCCTGCCTACCTCTCCATCCTTGTCAGAGTGAATTTCTCCCCTTTTCTATTCTTTTCTTTTTTTTTGTCTTTAAATATTTATTTGTATTGTTTTTTGACAGAGAGAGACAGACAGACAGAGAGAGACAGAGAGAAGGGGGAGGGCCCAGAGCAGTCTCCATAGTTGACAGCACTAGTTTTCCATATAGTTTTACTCCACAGGTGGGCATGGGGTACACAGCACATGAACTGGGCTGGGAGCCTCCCGCATAGGCCCTGGCAAGAACTGAACTGGGGACACACCCCAGTTCAGCATGCGGGTCTGCATGGGCCGGGGCCGGGATTCAATCCTGGGGTTCCAGGGCTGCAAAGCGAGCACTTAACCCGCTGAGCCATCCCAGCTTCTCCTATTATTTTCTTTTTAATTGTTAAATTTATTGGGGTGACATTGGTTGGTAAAAACCAATGGTACAATTCTATATTACATTGTCTGTGTATTGCATTGTGTGCTCACCACCCAGAGTCAGATCTCTTTCCATCACCATATATTTGATATTCCTACTTCCTCACCCCCTCGCCCCTGACCCTCAGGTAACCACTAAACTAATGACTATGTTCATGAGTCTTTCTTTGTTACATTCAGTTTTATATTCCTCCTATAATTGAAGTCATATGGTTCTTAATTTTTTTTTTTTAGTCTGACTTATCTCACTTAATATGATGATCTCAAGGTCACTTCCCCCAGAAAGTCTCTCGTGACCAAAATCTTCAAAATACTCAGTGCCCTGTAATGTCTTGTTCAAAGTGTAGCTTTACCATTAGATTATAAGCTCCAAGTATACAGTATGCACTACTATATCCCAAATTGAAGCATAGACCATAGTACACAGAAGGTATTCAATAAAGACCTGGTGAAGAAACATTAATTGGTGCATCAATTGACCTCTTCTTAGATAGGATTGATACTTGCCTGGCTTTATTTTCAAAGACTCTAAAGTAGGAAAGCTACTTGAATGAGAACTTATTCCAATGTCTGACATTCATTTTCATTGTACCTCACCTAAATATTTAATGCCTTTAAAACTGCCCAATGAAATTTCTATTTAAGAGATATAGGCTACTAAATTATTACATATTAGCACCAAGGAAGATAAGGAATTTTCTCTTTGGGAGATTTATTAGAAATAGCACACAGATAACATTTCTACATTACATTAGAGCCACCTGCCCAAAAGCAGGGAGATGGCTTCTATGACCCTTTAGGGAAACTCCCGTTCAATGAGCCTATCAAGTTATTTTACTAGCACAGCCACATACAATTAATCATCTTTGTGAATTCTTAATTGCTATGGTCATACAACCCCCAGAGAGTAATCATACACTGGCAGAATTCACACTCCTTTTTTATTCTTCCATAATGAAACAGAAAGCAGAAAGAGTAGTAGTTCACTACCATTTGCTCATTAATTCATTCAAGAAATAATTATGAGTGTTTCCTGCAGAGTAAATGCTAGGGATACAAAGATGGCTAAAGAAATTCAGAGTGTAGTAGAAGAAAGGCAAGTAAGCAAACACGGTTGATTTTCTTCAGAGATATTTGAAGACAAGCAGTGCTATTAATAACAAAAACAAATAAGTGACTAAAATATCATAGGAAGTGCTCAGCAAATATTAGCTAAATCTCAGGCACTAATGTAAGTGTATTACACACATTAACACATTGATTCTCCATAACAACTCTGAGGAAGGTACGTTTATTATTCCCCGTTTTCACAGGTGACAAAACTGAGCCCCAGAGAGCTAAGTTGCCAAGGCCACACAGCAGGACTCTAGAACCCACTGCCTTACCACAGTGCTATTCTGCCTCCATCTATCTCCCTTTCTCCCTTCCATGATCCCTCCACAACTGTTAGGCCTAATGATTGCAACTATAATTATTAGAGGTTCAAGGATTCATCTTTAAAATATAATGAGGAACGCCCAGATAGCTCAACAGGTTGAGCACCTGCCTTGTAACTGTGAGGTCCAGGGATTAAATCCCAGCCCTGGCCTGTGCAAACCCAATATGCTGAACTGTGGCACATCCGGTAACCTTTGGGATGGCAGCAAAGATTTCAGTTCCTACCCCGCGCGGCCCCGTATCCACCAGTATGGAATGAAGCTGTGTCACGACAAATGATGTACAACTATGGAGACTGCTCTGGGCCCTCCCCCTTCTCTCTGTCTCTCTCTCACCTTCTCTCAAAATAATAAAATAAATCTTAAAAAAAATAACAGTAAAATAAAATATAATTAATTATTGGCATTTACATAAAAGTAGCATTTTCATAAAAATGGCATTTAAAATAAAAAGGGTACTCAAATTCATAAACTCTTTTATTTGTGAATAGAAATACCCACCTAGTCTCAAAAGATTAATACAAATTACTCCCCAGCCTTTGCCCATGATCCATCCTTGTCCCTTTACCTAGGGCTGACCCCAAGTTGTATTTGCAAGGGGACAGGGGGATCCAACAACTACACACTGGAATAGTTTCTACTCTTCTCTCTCAGTCCTAGATTTCCTCAGCAGTGTCCACTGAGCAATTGATTGGCCTCAGCTCAGTCCTAGATGGAAGACGGAACAGAGCATATAGAGAGAATGTGATTCTTTTCATTCTGTCAGGAGATAAAGAGGCATGGGGGAAGCCGGGATGGCTCAGTGGGTTGAGCGCTCACGTTGCAGTGCCGGGGACCGGGGATCGAGTCCCAGCCCATGCGGACCCATATGCTGAACTGGGAGCTCCCCCAGTTCAGTTCTCTCTCACTCTCTGTTTCTGTATCTCTCTCTCTCTCATTCAAAAATAAAATTAATTAATAAATATTTTAAAATGTGAGTTGGAAAGCACAGAAAATTACCCTCAGGACCCTCGTCTGTCCTCTTCACGGTGGTATGACTGCAGATATCACAGGAGTTCACTGTGTGGATCAAAAACAGCTTATGAGCCTTTGTCTCATAACATTTGATCAGAGAAGAAGTTTTTATGAGACTTTATAGTACATAGTAGATAAACTGAACAAATATTATGGCCACAATAAAACACATTCGTATCACCGGAACATAAATCAGTAATTGCTACGATGTGAGGGAGTTTCCCCCACAAGTCGAGAGAGGCTGCTAGCATCAACAGGGGGAGAAGTTTAAAGGCAAAACCACAGCATCCAGTATCACTTAAAAGCAAACACCACAAAATTAAAACCTGTTCCCTCCAGGGTTTTAATGCTGCTTTTCAAACCTTGTACAAAAAGCTTTTCACTCTCTTGGTGATGATCAAAAAGCCACCTACATAAAATCTATTAATAAGGACTCCAATGGAGAGACCTGCCATAAAATCAGGAATGCTCTGGAACTCGGTGGAGATTCACTCCTGCCACACACAGCTTGGCAGCAACAGCTCCACTCAGTCCCAACGCACATGTTTCCAATTGCAAACTGTAGATTTCTATCAGAGTTAAAGTTAATACTGCTAGTGTGGGAGAAACTCTTTGAGGGAGAAAATGTCTACAGCTCATGTAGTTGGACTTCTCAGGGAAAAAGATGTAGCACTCCCCCCCCCCCGCCCCCACCTTAGCCAAACCAAGGAAGAGAAAAGAGTAGAGACCCTAGTAAGGTAAATTCTGTTCTGCAACTTTGGTTTGAATTCCTTGAGTTATCATACCCTCTGAAAATAGTGAAATCAAATTTGGGTCTCATGACGATCTAACAAGTACTTCTTAGTAGTACTTACAGTACTAAGTTAATAGTATATATAGTATAGTGTGCACAGAATCATATATAGTATAAGTAGACTCTTTGGAACATGGCAAGCTCTAGACATTTGAGACAACACTGCATGTTCTGCTCTTTGCCTGGGTTTAAGGTGGTCAAAACAAGGTAGCTCTGAAGGCAGTGTGGAAAACTTCTACAGAAAATAGGATCAGAAGGCATGCCTCTCTCTTGATTTGGAGCTTATAAATGTATGTCTTTGTATCCATTTTTTTATTGTTTTAAAGATTTATTTTGTTTGAGAGAAAGTGAGAGAGAGACAGAAAGAGAGAAGGGTGGAGGGCCCAGAGCAGTCTCCATAGTTGTACATCATTAGTTGTGACATGATTTCATTCCACACAGGTGGATGTGGGGCTGTGCAGGGTGGGAACCAAATCTGGGGCCTCCCACTGGGGAGGCAGGAACCTTTCCCACTAAGCCATCTTGGCAGTTACCTGTTGTGCCACAGTTTAGCATTTGAGGTTGCACAGGCCCAGACCAAGAATCGAACCCTGGACCTTGGAATTATACGGCAAGAGCTCATCTGCTAAGCTATCCCGGCATCCCCTTGTATCCCTTTATTATTTTACATATAGATTTTACTGTTTTTGACAGAGACAGAGAGAAGGAGGAGGGCCCAGAGCAGTCTCCATAGTTGTAGCTTTGGAAATGGTTTTTGTTCCACACAGGTGGGTGGGGGCTGCACAGGGCAGGAACTGGGTTGGAACACCCGCTCAGTGCCTTGAGTCAAGAGCCAAACCTGGGGGTGATGGGGTGGGGAACCAAACTGGGGGTCTCCCGCATGGGGGGCACACCCTAGTTCAGCACATGGGTCCACACAGGCCAGGGTGGGGATTTAATCCTTGGTCCCCAGGGCTGCAAAGTAAGCACTTAGCCCACTGAGCCATCTGGTTTCTCCTGTATCCCTTTAAAAAAAAAAAATCTCACTTTTATGAAATGATCCAAGGCTAGAGTAATTTTGGAATAGGAGTTTAAAATTCAGAGCAACTACTCCCCTCAAAAAATATGAAAAGCGGTACTTTGCTATATACATTGTCTTTTGTTTTTAAGCTAACCAATACTGAACTCTTAGTATGTACCAGCCATTGTGCTAACCTCATAGCATCCAGTGAAGTAGGTGTTCTTATCCTCCATTCTGTAAGTGAAGAAACTGAGGCTCAGGCAATTTAAGTTGTTTGATGTGACACGGCTGATGAGGGACAGTGGTAGAATCTGAACTCGACACTGTCTAGGAGTTTATTGCTATGATATGCTGCCACCCCATCAGAAATAACAATAGGAGATACAATGGTGTGGAGTCCCCATGTCCCCTCTACTGATGCATCAGAGGATAAAACTACCTCATTAAACACATAAATGTTCAAAACTATCCTGCCTCTACTTTTTACCAATCACTTCAATTATATAAAGCATGTATTTCTAAGAAAGGACTTTATTGTTTTTGCAAGAAACATGTATAAAGAAGTATGTATGCAAATGAGATCACTTAGCCTTTCGTTGTACTTTCTAAAACCTGATATACAGGTCACAGCGATATGTCTTCTTACGTTCCAGGTGACATGTCTTCTTATGTTCCAGGTAACCATTGTAATTTTGATATTCAGAAGTAAGGGCCTCTTCTTACTTAAGCTTTTATAAGTCTGTCTTTTTCTCACAAAAGAAAACAAGATATTGTTTCTAATACACATAAGCAGAAATATGAACCAATTTTGAAGTTGGAAATTTGCTATGTACATAAATTATAATAAATTCGGCCTCATCCAAGTAAAAAGAGTAGGCACAAGGAACCAAAGTCAAAATGTTCTCCTTATATTGCTAACAATCTACCTTCAACACAATTGCAAAGAAAACAGCACTTATTCAGTACCCATTTTTCTGGAGCTACCCAATTACAATAGTCCTCCTACCCAACAGAGAGTTAACAATGTTTACACATTTTCATTGCTCCAATTAATGCAGAAAGGAGCTAAAAACTTCTTAAGGCAACCTGCAAGAGGAACTGAGATCAGCCTTGTAAAGAGTGCCTGTCTCTGGTTTTATACTAATTGCCATGTAAATTAACAAAAAGCACCGACAGCCCCACCAGCCAGGAAAGTGAAGGTTTCTTCGCAGACCATCAGCAGAGTTGCCCCAGAAGCCTAAATAACATCACGCTTGTTTCTTTAGACAATAAAATGCCAAAGTTTTGCTTTTGCTGTCAGTGAATGATGAATACATGTGGTACCGATTATTTAATACCACTAGACCACCAGGGAAGAAGATTTAGGTGAACTGCAGCAGAACTATGCCATTTATTTTTATTACCATGCATTAAAAATTACGTTTACAGATAATTGTTTTTCTCCTTCCAATAAAGCAAGATAAAAAAATATTCCAGAAGAATATTTAATAATCTGGACCACCAGGGAGGAATTTTAAAAGTTGATTTTTTTATTGAAAAAAATTAGATTTGCTTTTTTAAAATTTCCAATTATTTTTAAGTGCAATTTGCAAAGAAATTATTTTAAACCAGGGTAATTACCTAATCAAATCACCCCTTGGAACCATCACTTTTAAGATACCTGTGTAACTGACTAGGTGTTTCTCAATTCTATTCCACTGTATGTTCTCATGATCTTTATTGGAGTCAGTGTTTCTAAAATCCCCAAATAAAATAAACTCTTGGCTTTCTTTTCCCAGTAATGTTGCACTAGATTGGAAAATTTTTCTGTTTACCAACTTCTTTTAAAATGAGAAGTAAAAGGAGGCGCGGTCACAGCAGCAAAGAAAGGAACAAAAAGGAGACCAAAAGAAAAATAGAAAAAACAGACAAAAAAGGAAAAAAGAGGAAAAAAAATGAAAAGAAAATTAACTTAGGCTTCACACGCTAGTTGAAATGATCATCTCTCTAAAGTTCAGCTGGCAGATTTACAATTAGGAGCGGCAGTAATTGTTCACCTCTCCTCCCCTCACCCCGCTCCCACCTCCCACATCCCTCCCTTTCTCTCCATCTCTTCCCCTTTTCCTTCTCTCCCTCTCTCCCCAGAGTGCACAGCGTACATTAAAGGGGATGTTGGAGGCCTTCTAAGCTCACCCTCCCTCCAGATCAGAATGCCTCTGAACCCCTCACAGATGCCAGCCCCCTAACTTCAAAGCATGACCTGATTTGCCCAAAGACAGGCCACACTCTTGTCAGACACGCCCTGAGGTGAGAGAAGTTCTTTGTCTCTCTGTAATTCTCACTTGGTGTCTAACCAATGCTCTTCCAAGTAATGAAAAGAAACAGTTCTCCAGATAGTATTGCAAATCTATCAACCAACTCAAACCCCCCCTGCAAAGCGAAATGTGCTGCTGCTTTATTTACTCATTGCAGGTGACTAAAGCAGTGCCTGTGTTCTGGACTAAAAGCCATGCGGGGAGGTAGACGACCCCCTTCACACTTGTATGTGCACAAGTGTGTGTACACACACACACACACACACACACCCTCAAGTCTAGTTTGCCAAAAGGAAATCTCCTTCCTAACTGATTCTCAGGATAAAAGAGAGACCAGTAGGGCCAAACCCAGGCAAAATTATGAAATCATTTACAGTTGCCTTTGGCTCCTCCCACTTCCTTTCCAGTTTGATTAGTGTGTTAATTTTATCACAATATTATTTGAAAAAATAACTTAATTTCATCAAAAAAGTTTGGGGGGTGCTGGGATGGCTCAGCAGTTGGGTTCTTGCTTTGCAGCCCCAGGGTCCGAGGATTGAATCCCTGCCCCGGCTTGTGCAGGCCCATATGTTGAACTGGGGTGTGCCCCCCAGTTCAGTCCTTGCCAGGGACAATGTGGGAGGTCCTGGCCCAGTTCCTGCCCCACTCAGCCCCACACCTACCTGTGGAATAAAACTATATCAAAAATCAATGACGTACAACTATGAAGACTGCTCTAGGCCCTCCCTCTTCTGTCTGTCTATCTGTTCATGTCTCTCTTTGTGAGAGGGGGGCGGGGGTGGGAGTTTGTCAAAAATTAGTTCAAATAACCCCACTTTTTTGTGGAGTTCGTGCCTCTACACAGAGCCTGTTCACAGGATAACTTCCTCTGTGATTCAGGTTTGTTACAAAACTACCAACATGGGCCCTCGTGTAAAACAGAAAGCCGTTCTCAGTGTCCAAAGCTGTGTTTGTCTTGAGAGGCTAAGGATGTTTACTTACAATGTAGGACAGCATCAGATCCCACAGTGACTCCCTGAGGTAACCATATGGTCGTGGTACGGATTCCTTTGATTTTAGGGCCAGCTTTGCTACGATGTACTGAGCTTGCCATGCTGGGTTCCTTAGCTAAAATAGCACAGGCTGGCTGGTCAGGGATGACTAGAATTGAACTTGTTCTCACAGTGCGCAGGCCCCAGTCAGTGGGAGCAGCATGTGGTCATCACCGGGCCCCAGGCAGACTTCTGGGAATGGCCCCTCACTTGGGGTCCAGACAACGCGGACCTTTTCTGACTTCAAAGCACTTAGCTTTCTCTGCTGCCACAAAGGCAAAAATTAACTGCCTCTTTGTTATGTTTCCCTTTGAAAGAAATTGCTTGTTCTCCAACCCCCCCTGCCTGTCTCCCTAAGCTATTCTTCTGGAACATATGCCTTCAGACTTTACTTCTCTGGTTCCCACATGCAGAGGGCCAATAACTCTATGGGACTCCAAGCAAAGGTTCAGAGAAGGAGGAGAGGGATCAAAATTAAGGTGACCAGATTTTAACATTGGTAAAGCGGGACACCATTGACCAGGGGCGGGGGGAAGGGGTTCTTGATTAAAAATTTGGTCTATCTCCCACCGTTCCCTAGCTTGTCGTGCATTCTTTCCAAACATCGGGACTTTTTTAAAACGCCGCGGGACGTGGGACAAA
Source organism: Craseonycteris thonglongyai (assembly GCA_004027555.1). Classification (NCBI taxonomy): domain Eukaryota; kingdom Metazoa; phylum Chordata; class Mammalia; order Chiroptera; family Craseonycteridae; genus Craseonycteris; species Craseonycteris thonglongyai. Next base: position 24,501 of record PVKE010023416.1, read on the forward strand.
TTGTTAAAAATCAGGACTGTCCCGCCAAAAGCAGGACACCTGGTCACCTTAATTAAAATGCAAATGTGACCTTGTCCCAGCTTAAAACACCTCTGTGACACTTCTCTCATGAAGACATACATATGGCCAACAGATATATGAAAAAATGTTCCACTTCACTAG
>PVKE010023417.1:0-24660 GCA_004027555.1 Craseonycteris thonglongyai
TAACCCCAAAAGATTTAAGGCTGAAAGCTTCCATTCCTCCAACCCCTAACTCAAATGGAGCCATCAGACCTTTCAGACAACCTAAAGAAAGCTGCTGACACCAGCCACATGATAGCCAAAAACAAGAGTTCATGGAAAAGCATGAAAAATACATTATAGTTTTTCTCATGTTAAAAAAAAATTGTGTATACAACTAAGCACTACTAACTGTGCATTAGGATCCTGTATTATAAGAGGAGAGAGAGAGAGAGAGAGAGAGAGAGAGAGAGAGAGAGAGAGCGCTCTTCCTATAGTAACCAAAGATTTTGATCATTTCTAGAATTTTCCATACTCCCATGCAACCACAGGGAAGTCTACTTTATTAGCAATACTTGTACTAATTATATTTCTAGAAAGAAATGAATGAAGGGCAACATATTAGAAGCTTGCTTTCTTTGAGTATTTAGAAATACTGCCATGAATATTGTAGAGTTGCAAGAGGCTCTTCAAATTATCCATTCAAACTCACTTGCTTCATTATAAAAAAGTGAGCTTGAAATGATTATGCAAAATTGGCAAGAGCATTTTGACAATTTCATTATGCAAATTATATTTTCTGAGACTTAATGTATTGCCCTTTTTTCTTCCAGTAATCCAAAGTCATTTAGCACTGTAGTGGGTGTGACTACAGAATTATATGAGTGAGGCAGAGTAGAAGCAGTTTAACAAGAAGCCTCACTGAGGTGGGAGAGTTATTCTATGTGCTCCAGTGTTAGGTATCTGCCTAAGACTAAGTGATCCTCAAAACAATGAGTCTGTTATAATGCTCACTCTCTCAAAACATCTACCAGTTCTGTACTGAGCTCTTCTATGCTGATTCATGCTATGTTATCAGATCTCAAGAATAAGATGAAAACATTATGAGACTCCTTAAAGCCTAATGCATTCCTCCATCAATCATCAGAGGATATTGCTATTCTTACAAGATGCCATAGTGTGTTCCTGTAGAGAACAATTAGATATGTCATTCTTGGTAAGCTCAGGATTTAAGGCAGTCCCTATGATGACTTCCTAAATATAAACGTAAGAATAAGTAGAGTGGATATGCAATTATTTGTGTCATTTACATACTACTGTATGTAGGAAGGAAAATCACTCATAAGGTATCCCAGGTGCCTGAAGGTTCAGCTTTGATTTTTCACCCTCCCAAATTCTATTTATCGTTGTAATGATTTTTGGTAGAAGTTTTATATAACTGCACCCTATTACAAATAACTACGTGCCTTTGGGGAAGTCTTTTATTCCTTTTCTATTACCGGTTCTACCTGTAAATTAGATTATTCTGAACATCTCCAATAGACTGAATCTGTGATATAACTTGGCCTTTGGAGGTCCACAAATGCTTAGACTATTTTTTTTCTCCCTATACTAAAATGACTGTAGACTTTTTGTCCTCTCTGGCTGATAAGTCTTTGTTCTCTTCTCTCACTGTGAGCTGCTAGAGAGACATTAACCCTTATGACTGCTACATTTACCCACAATCCTTAATCAATTAAATCAGGCCTGGGAAGCTCCAATGTTCCCATGGAGATTCATGTGCATGGGTTTTATGGGTAGTCTGTTTCAGAAGACCAAAATTTCATATTCCAGGCCATAATGAGCAGAATAAATAAGAATGAAATTTCTGTGACACTCCAAATGCAGTACTATTTTACTATTAAGTGTGAATTGGAGTGGTGGTGGTAAAGAGATTTTAGAAAAGGCTGTCTCAGTTGAGATGGAATTTTGTGATTATACAGAGCAGCAGAATGCACTGCTTGCTTATCCACCCAAGTATTTGATCAAGACCTGGAGAGTCCTTGCCACCAAAACACGTCATAAATCAAGAGACCACAACCAAGAAAGATGACATCAAAGACCTCTGTCCAGACAAGCTGCTAGAAAAGTGAATGGGCTTGCTCTTCCATAATGCACTCATGGCCAATGTGTGATATAAAGAAGTCTACTATGTTATTTAACTTGTTTTTAGAGACTTATCAAGCAGAGGAAGTCAACAAATGTTATGCTCTCTATGGTCCAGGCTGAATATGAACCATTTTGTCTTCAGTAATTCAATGACTAAAGAAAAACTTTGGATGGAAATGTAGGTGATAAAAAAGCGTAGCTGCTGGTAACTATGGGATCTACATTTACAGCCGAAATATCGCCCCCAGGCGGAAAAACATATATTCAATTGTCTCCTAGACACCTCCATTTGGACCTCACAGGCTCTTCCAAACACCATATTCATAACTGAGTGCACCACATCTACTTTACTTACCTACCCCCCACTCCCCAGCCATGGTTCTTAAATTTCCTGTATTCTTCATCTCCAATGGTCTAACACCACTAAGATCACCCAATCCAGAAAACTCTATGCTCCGAATTCCACTAACCAGGCCTCCTGAACATCTGTTAGTCGCTATCCTACCCTTTTAAAAATAGAATTCCTCCAGTAGCTTCTTTTCAAGCTTCCTTTGAAGACCTTTTTTTAAATTGCAAGAAGTTATTGTTTATGATACAAATATAATTATCATGTAAATTTAACCATTATAGAAAAGTAGAGAGAAGAAAAAAATTACTTGAATTCTCAATAACCAGAGATAGTTTTCCATCTATTAACTAATCTTCTAGTGATTTAACTAATCCCGACAGGCACATTTTACTAGTATAAACATACAACCGTTAGTTCTCTGAACCAATGTACATATTTCTCCTTAGAATACATTCTTTCAAAAAAGTACCAATTTAAGTTCCTACCAGTTCTCTTGATCAATGTACGTATTTCTCCTTAGAATAAATTCTTTCAAAAAAGTACCAATTTAAGTTCCTACTAGTTTGCTCAGAATGTCTGTTGCCATGTGAATGGGTACTGGTAAACTTTTAATCATCCTCAATAGGACAGGCAAAACCCATTTCATTTGGTTATTTTTTTAATATTTTTTTTAAAGAGAATTTATTTTTGACAGAGAGACAGAGAGAGAGATACAGAGACAGAGAGAGAACTGAGCTGGGAGAGCTCCCCAGTTCAGCATATGGGTCCACATGGTCCGGGGTCGGGATTCGATCCCCAGTCCCCAGTGCTGCAAAGTGAACACTTAACCCACTGAGCCATCCCAGCTTCCCTCATTTGGTTATTTTTTTGCATATTCTATTTAGTGGTAAGGCTGAACATCTTTTCATGTGTTTGTGGTCTATTTGCCTTCCTTGTTTCTAGAATTGCCTTTTAAATTTTTTTCCACTGAATGTTTGTCTTTCTATTATTGATAGTTTAGAACTCATTTTTAGGGCCTTTTGCTAATTATTAAGTTTTATTAGACAAGGTTTATTCAAAATGCAGATAATCTCACAGTCTGATAATATCACAAAGCTAGGCCACATGTGATCAGTGTACCCGAGTGATGTGAACTAAGTGCTACCAGTGTGAAGTTAGAGGAAGTTCTTGCTGGCAGGAGTGATCTGAAGTGGTCTTATGGAGTCTGGACACTTCAGATTTGGCAGACTTTTTAAAGGAAAGGAATGAATCCCCAGGGCAAGAGCAGAGCCCAGTTTACAGAGGAAATATAATTACTATGTGTTGAGCAAAACTGAAATGAGCCAGGGAAGATAATTGCATAACTGTTAGGGTTTATGTTAGGGATTAGTGATATCTGGCTGGAAAATTAGATTAGAACCAAATTATATAAACAGTCTGAGCTATTCTTGAAATATGTAGTATCAAGGACAGGACTGAGCCTTAGGAGATGGGAAGGCTGGATAATCATTTTATTGCTCTTCTAACTTCTAATCTAGTAAATGACAGTGGTCTTACTGATGATTGCCAGAACATATGAGTCACGTAGCTTTGTCACCTCAGTAAAGAAAGTTTACATGGATAGATGTCTCATAGAGTTATAAAATAAGTGAATGATGATGTTCACATCTCTGTCTTACAATTGGGAACTGTAAATTCAAAGAGCCATGAATGTAACTTGTAAAGCACAAGCAATATCTAGTGTCTTAAATGTAAAAAGGAGGCTGGTTCTGTCATGAAAACTGAAAAGATGACTTCAAGTAGATCTACGACATTAATGGATTCAACTAAGGTCCAATACCTTATTTTAAACTAATGATTAGACTTTCAAAATGAAAGAGAATTCTGATTTGAAATTGGTTAATGATATTTTCTCTTCTTTGAAGTTTACTATAAATTAGAAACAAAAACAGAAAATAGGTTAGCGCTTGAGCTGGGATGATATTCTGTAGGACAGAGAAGGGGAAAATAGAAGAATGTGGAGGGAGAAACAATAGGCCCTAAACATTAGATTAAAAAAAAAAAGAACCAAAGATGTGCGATATTAAAAGTAAATCATGAAAAACAATAGAAAGGGGTGAGAATCTGAGAGAGTATCTCGTAATAGTTCCTGTGCAAGTTCCTTTACTCTCAAAGAATCAAAAAGAAATTGGGTCTTAAAAAATACAATATCTACACTGCCTCCTCCTATTTCTACGAGCCACACCTTCCTGTCTGACCCACTTCCAATATGTTATGGTAGTAGGTATCTGGATCAGTTTCCCTCAAGTATTGCTAGATGTAGTACACACACGATTGCCTCAACTCAGTAAAGAAGTTCAACAGCAACCTTTCCAAGGCCTGAATCTGAATGTAAGCAAAGTCCCCAAAGTGGCACGGAGTGCTTTTTCATGCCCTATGTATCTGCTGCCAATGCAGTTCCTAGTCATGGACAGAGAAATAAAAAGGAAAATGTTATTGAACTACAGGAGAAGCAGCAATAGAGGAGGAGCCAGAAATGTGCTACGTTACCCATTAGACTTGTGAACCTTTCCTCAAAGTAGAAAACATGCTTAATTTTACGGCAAAAGGGCTTCCAAACCTTCCCAAATTGGGGCTTAGGGCTCTAGCTCTAGGGAAAGCTACCCAGAGAGCAGTGCCCTTTTGTACAGAATGATGCAACCTTTTCCGAGCATTTCTACATGTATGAGCTGAGTGATTCCTATGCAAGTTATATCTTTAAGGATAAGAAAATTGAGGTCAGCAAGGCCAAGTGACCTAACCATTATTAGACTATAATCATTTGGGTAGAACCACATGGAATTTTCAATTCCAGTGCAGTTATGGCCAACCATACTTCTATGGACTGATATTATGTTTCACAATGAGATTTATTTGAAACTGCCTAAAAAATTTATCCATACTTGTTCATTAAATGGGTTCAAACAATGTATGAATAGAGGAAGACAATGTATATACAGTCAGGATTTTAAATGGCATTAACTTGGCATTACAGACTTCATTCTATTATTTACTTAACAATTATTTAATGAAACTCAGCTATGTTCCAGGCACAGTTAAGTGCTGTTAATACAAAATCAAATAAGATATAATCATTATCCTCAAAAACTTCACCTTAGATTGGTGGTTATCCAGAAATATATTTTGTCCAAAGTCAAAATGCCTACAGTCAAAGTCAAATTTACTGCTGCCAAATAGGTAGATAACAGAACAAATTAAAGAGAGTCAGTACTATCTTGCAGTAATAAGATATCAAGATCTTTAAAAAATAAAAATGTGTGCTCAGATGCTGCTTTCCAAATAAATATCCAAGTGAACTATGTGAATCACTACAAAATACTTGGCCAAAAAGATCAGATAGTAGAGTCCAAATGATTACTATCTGCAAAGAAAGGTAATACAAGAAAATGAAAAAAGAGAGATAGAGAAAGGGGAAAACAAAAAATAATCTAGAGGCATTATAAACTCCATTCACAGTGACTCTCAATAAACATGGGAACTAAAATCAGTTTTCCGATTCGGTTTCAAATCTACACTGTATCCAGAGTTGAAAGTTAACTTTGTTTTTAAGGTAGGGAAACATTATCCTAAAAAAAAAAAAGAAAAGTCAACTCCTTGAAATACAATAAACTTCGGGAATCATAAACATGAGAAACTTAATTTATCACAGGACTATATAATATAACCTTACTCTCAAACTCACTGTCTTGCTTTCCGTATTCTAAAAGCCCAAAGGCTTATAGACCTCTCCTAACCAATCAAAACAAATACTAGCCAACTTTTGCTTTTGTGCTTAAAAAGATATTGTTCTCTGCAGCATGAGTGTTTCTGAACAGGAAGCAGAGTGTTTTGGCAGGGAAGGTAGATATGAACATGCCAGAAATATAAGCATATATTTAGAGGAGGGTGAAACAGCCACAATTTCACAATGATTTAATGTAACTTATCTGGATGTTTGTGGACCTGACAATAATGTTTTTATTAGATTGGGTGATATGGGAAATAAGTGTTCTTCTTTCAGAATTGGAGGAAGGAGTCCAAACCTCACAAGATCTCGGATCAAGGCTCTCTGCTGTCACTCATTAGCTGCTTAGCCTTGGAAAAGCTTCTTCTATGGCTTCCTTCCTTTATCTGCAAAACAAGGGCAAAACAATATCTGCCCTTTCAATTTTGCAGGCTGTTAATGAGGATGATAATAAAAAAAGACATGACAATGTATTTTTTTTATAGATACTAGTAATTGTTATTGTTTGGCCTTTACCCTGATGACCCACATGCCATTCTAATTGATGAGTGGCCAACTAGAGAGGTTTATTCACTCTCACCCCAATCTGACTGAGCATTCCCAAAGGCAGGGAGTTAGTGTGAATAGCCAGCCATTTGTACTTCCACATAAGGAAGCACATTATTGAATGATGTAATCAGCTCTGGGCTAGCAGCTCAGATGGAAAGGAGGAAGCAAAGTAAGGGAAATGCATCTGGCTTTCTCGGTAATGTTTTCACTGACTGCATTATTTCTATGGTACACTACAATTCAAGATTGTTACATACAGGTCTACATGTGGTTTATTTTGAGCATTGACCAAGTGTGTGAATAGGGATTAAAATCAGCCATAGCAACGATATAATCAGGTATAAGGCTGCATCTTTCAGAAAAAGGTACTTCCCCTAGTACATAGGAATAAGATAAGACAGTTCATAGAAATATAAATGATTCTTAAGCTCTTAAGAACATTAACCTCATCAACAATAAAATATACAAAACAAAACTACATTGAGAAGTCATATATCTGTTTTAAAATATTAACTGGTAATTTAAAAATCTTCTTAAGAAGAAAACTCCCGGCCCAGATGACTTCACTGGCAAATGCTATTGAACACCGAAGAAGTAATATAAATCTTATACTAAATTTCAGAAAATAAAGGAGGGAAGAGTTCATAATACATTTTAAGATAACATAATCCTGATGACAAAACCACCTAAGGATGTTATAAGGAAAGAAATGTAGAGACCTGTATTACCAACAACATAGACACAAATATCTCTAACAAATACTCATATGACTGCCTATATTTGTAGGAAAAAAGTATTAATCAATATTTTGCTTCCATTCATGATAAAAATCTCTCAGCAAATTAGAAATAAAAGGGAATTTCCTCAATCTGATAAAAACCATCTATGAAAAACCTACAGACAACATCATTCTTAATGGTGAAATATTAAATACTTTCCTCGTAAGACAGGGAACAAAACAAGATGTTGGTTCCCACTACTTCTATTCAAGATTGTATTGAAAGTCCTAGTTCATGCAATAGGCAAGGAAAAGAAACTGAAGGCCTAAAATTTGTAAAGGAAAATAAAAATATATCTCTACTTACAGGCAACATAATTAGCTATGTAGAAAACACTAAGGAATGTACAAAACAACTTCTAGAACTAATAGGCAAATTTATCAAGGTCTCAGGATGGAGGGTTAAGATGCAAAGATCAGTTGTATGTCTAGTAGCAAACAATTAGAAAATGAAATTTAGAAAAATAACTTCAATTACATCAAAAACCATATAATACTTAGAAGTAAATTTAACAAGACTTGCAAAATGCCTACACTGAAATTTATAAAACATTGCTGAAGAAAGTAAAAAGAAAAAAAGTGAAACCACATTCATTAGTTGGAAAACGCAATATTTTAAATATATTTTTATTTATTTATTTTTATTTTTGACAGAGAGAGAGAGAGATACAGAGACAGAGAGAGAACCGAACTAGGGGAGCTCCCAGCTCAGCATATGGTTCCGCACGGGCCGGGGCCGGGATTCGATCCCCGGTCCCCAGCGCTGCAAAGTGAGCGCTTAACCCACTGAGCCATCCCGGCTTCCCCGGAAAACGCAATATTTTATGACATCATATTAAGACCTAATTAAGATGTCAATTCTTAAACTGATCTACATATTTAACCAAATCTCAATCAGAATCCCAGCAGGCCTATTTAATAGACATTGACAATCTGACTCTAAAATGTATATGAAAAGGTAAAGGGCCTTTGAAAAAGAAAAAAGTTGAAGGACTTAAGAGTATCTGCCTTTAAGACCTACAGTAATTAAGAGTGTGGTACTGGCATTAGGAGAGAGAGATCAATGGAAAAAGAAGAAAGAAAACAGAAACATCTACACTACAATAAATATTCTTATAACTAAATCCTTGTACATGACAGAAGGTATCTACCTAGGAGTAGAATACTGAGTAGACCAGTCCCATCCTCACTTTTACTTCTTATTGACAAATTGCTCTTCAAGGCGCTACACAACTTTCAAATCCCACTGGTCATGAATCAGAGTTCTCACCAACCCTTTGCTTTTTCATAATTATTACTGTCAAGACTCTTAATTTTTGCATATGATAAATGTGAAACTATGCAGCATTTTAATCTGAAACTTAACTAATCACTAATGAGAGTGAGCATTTTTCATATATTTATGGCCATTTTGGTTTTTGATTCAGTGAACTGTGGGCTCATATTCTCTACCCATTTCTCTATTGAACTATCTTCTCTTATTGATCTATAGATGTGTTCTAGATACTAATTTTTGTATCTTTCCCTTGTCTTTGGCTTGTCTTTTGTTAATGGTATCTTTTGTGGTATAGAACTTTTTAATTTTAATGCATTAAAATTTATCAATCTCTTGTTTTTTGTGTCTTGTTCAAAAAATCCTTCATGTCATACAAATATATTCTCCTATATTTCTTTCTAAAAGTTTTATGCTTTGCTTTCCATTTATGTTTTTAATCTACCTTTACAAATGTGTATATATACATGTGTTTTGAGGTATTATACAAATGAATATTTTTTTCATATAATCAATTGTCCAACCACCATTTATTAACTAATCCATTCTTTCTCTATGATGTGTAAAACATCTTAAGTTTCCATATGTATATAAGTCCATTTCTGGGCTCTTGCTATTCCTTTCCATTAGCCTGTCTAAGCCAACATTTCATTTTATTTATTATAGATTTCTAAGTCTTGTTATCTATCTGGTAAACCAACCACTTTATCTTAGTCTTCTTAAAACTGACTTAGTTATTCTTGGCCATTTGCTCTTTCATTTGAATTTTACAATAATCTTCTCTGATCCCACAAAAAATTCTGCCAAGATTTTGGTTGGACTTACATTGAATTTATAGATGAAACCTGAGAGTTAATGTCAAATAGTTTAAAACAAACAAAATGGAAATATGTAGTGAAAAACCTGGCAAGAAGTGCACTAAAATCAAGAGATGTTTCTTTTCTAAGTTAAAAAAAAAGCATGTACTTTTTTTTTATAAGCAAAAAATAATTTTAAAAAATGAAAAAATCTGTATATTCTAACCCATCCTACAGTTTCCATATAATGATATGCTACACAAAGGAAGCTCTTAGTTTCTACTTCTTGGAATAAACCAACAAATTAAAATAAATAGTGGGCAATACTGACAACATTAGACATTGTCAGCCATTCTGAACTGCTCTTGTGCACTTTAGATATCAGAGCTAAAATCACTAAAAATAGTCCTTTAATTTCTTTTTCAACTGTGTTTCCCTGTCATGCTCCCAGATCTCAGAAAAGACCTCTCTTTTTGTGTCTATTTTGATTGCTGATTAAGTAACATTTTATCTGAGATCACTTTTGGTGCTGCTTGTTCCCAACTGGAGATCACCTTCTTCGGGCTTCTCCCTTTCTCCATAGATGGGAAGCAGATGGCTCTCTGCTGCCCTCTTCTGGCTTTTGGCTTCTGTATGCTTAGCAATATGAGTACATATAGGAGACCTTCGATTTAGCTCTTTTAGGGGCAGGCAGCTTCTCCCCAAATGGGACCCCTTTTCCATCTGGGTGTTGACCTATTGGTGTTCATAAGCATCTATTTCTCCCCATCCCCGAGTCTTGAAAATGTTTGTACCTTGATACCCTTGGGATGCGGGTGGTGAAAACAATTTGGGCCTATTACTCTTGGAAAACAAAACTAGAGTTCAAAATACATTTTCCTCTAAGGAGAGAAATATGGTGAAGTAGAATAGTCCCTGTTTTTCAACATGTTATAATCTAGTAAAGCCAACATGAAAGCGAAAAATTATTGAGCACTGACTTTCCTTGAATGTATTAATTTCTTTAAGTCACGCAACTATCCAAAAGCACAGGTACTATTTAAATCCCCAATTTGGATAAAAAATTGAGGGACAAAGAATATAAGTAACTCTTATCACACAGCTAATATTAATAGATGGCGTATGTGAGATTCAAATCTCCTCAGGTTGGCTTTAGAGGCCATGATCTTACCTATTATAATATACCGGTACTGCTTATCAAGTAAAAAAAAAAAAGAAACATATTCTTGATTAGTCAAAAGACAAAAGAAAGTAAGCAAGCACCCTTGAATAGATACAAGAAAATTCTATAGAAAAAGGTCAGAGAGAGCACATTAAGAGTGAAAAACAGGGCGTTTATGGATGTAGCAGAATTTGGGACAGGCCTTACAAAATAGTCTGCATTCCATCAGAGACTGGGGAGTGAGGAGGAAAGAGCATGGGTAAAGATAGGAAAGTATAGGGCACATTCACTGAACATAGTCCATTATGGCTGGAATCTGCAGGTTAACTGTCATTACCTGCTATTAAGTTGGCCAAGGGAGGACCGCAATAATCTATATGTATGAGATGCACAAAGTTCTCATTTTAACAAATAATTTCAGCATATTCCTATCAAAACTCAGCTTGGACTTTTATCGATGAAGACTAATGACCAATGACCAATTTGAGTTTCACCCCCTGGTAGCATCCTTCACTGAGCTGTGTAATAGCCAGTGTGTAATAAATACAATGTTCATATGCTATAATGGCCTTGCCCATCACTAGCTATGAAATTGGTGATGCCATTTGTTTAAAACCAGCAGCACTGTTATTAAAAAGAACAGAACAGACCTTAAAAATATAAACTCTGCTTGGTAAAAACAAACATAACTGGAAATCTATCTTGGAAATGACAGCAGCCAAGACCACTAAAGAGAACTCACATGAAATACTTCTAGTTCCTCAAACTCTTGCCTAGACACACAGCATCTGAAAATTCTCAGGACTTTTTATTTGCCACTGGCCTCGAAACTCATAATGCAATCAACAGAAACTTCTATTCTCACAAATCCCTTCTTGAAACTTCTGTTCATCAACTCATCTCTCCCTTAAATATTGTACCAGCTCCTGAAAAGATCTCTTAATTATCTTCAAATCAAATAGCCTTCCATGCAGAATCCTACTGTTTCTTTAATAAATGTAGTATATATATCTAATTATGCCCTTCTCTCTGTAATTCCTGGTTCCTTGATAATGATTTCACAGATATGGAAGTGCCAGTAAAAAGATTTCTGGATCAAAGGAATTTATACTACAGGAGAAAACAAAACAAAACAAACAAACAAAACATTGGGGTTTCTTTTTATATGAAACTGTAGTTTTTAAAGTTTAATCCACAAAGGGTTCTGCAGTTATTAGAATAAATCTACTTAAGCTCTTTTTAAATTCTATGTGTGGTAACATCTATTAGTTTCTCTTTTGATATTCACAGTTAATGTAGCTGAAACTTCAACTCCACCGTTTAAGTAAATAAAGTTATGAGTGAGAAATTAAACAATGACCAGAAACTCGTGCTTTAGACATTGAGGGTTCTGGTGATAAAGATTAACTTTTATATCAACGAGACTGAGAAACAGAATTTTAGATATGTAAAGGTGCCTTGAGAGGCATCCAAGACCACGGGCTCATCTAGGAAGCTGATGTCTGGAGAGTTTATTAACTCCTTGACATACAAGTTAAATGACATTCTTTTTTTTAAAGATTTTTTATTGCTTTTGACAGAGAAAGAGATACAGAGACAGAGAGAAGGGGGAGGGCCCCATACAGTCTCCATAGTTGCACATCATTGTTTTCTCTACATAGTTTCACTCCCCAGGTGGGCGCGGGGCTGCACAGGGCAGGAACTGGGCTGGGGTCTCACCCTGGTGAGAACTGAACTGGAGACACTCCCCAGTTCAGCATGTGGGTCCACATGGGTCGGGCCAGGATTCGATCCTTGGTCCTCGGTGCTGCAAAGTGAGTGCTTAACCCACTGAGCCATCCCGGCTTCCCTAAATGACATTCTATGTAAGCAAAAAATATTATTTTTCAACTTAACATTTGCAGGTGCAATATCCAGTATTGAATTCACATAACTGGTGAACTTTGATTCCAAATCTGGCATGTTTGGTAGTTATAAATTGCACATACTCCAGCCATCCTTTGAATTTCATCAGTGACTCATCTAGGGAGACATCTTCATTTGGAGTGCTTAATTGTTCAAACTTATTATTCAAATAGTCGACTATACTTCACACTCTTCATATTCTTTCTTTACATATAATTTCATTATCCACAAAGTGAAGAAAATGTGATATAGCCAAGAAATGTTTGTGAGGCATAGTTTTTTAAAATATTGGTGTCTCTAATATTATTGCTCTTTTTGATCAGTAGATATCTATTTTAGATTTTTGTAGTTGCAACATTATGACACATAACAAAAGGCATGCTTTCATTTCATCACGTTACTGGAAACCATTCTTCGTCCTTTCTTGAGTTCGGGCCCTTTATCTTTTGACTTGTGTATCTACTTGTTTTTGTGGTTATTAATTAAAAAAAAAATCATCACAGCACTTGTAAAATACAAAGAGGCATAGGATTTGCTCCTAGTCTTCACAAAGCTAAAGCATTTACACTAGCAATTTGGGTAAAATAGTTTTTTTTATATTTGGAATATTTTCATTTTCTTTCTAATTCCATTCTTCATCTCCTGAATCATAATCATTACTGCTTGATATCGATATAGGTCTTACATGTTTACAAACATTGCGATGAATAGGGTTACCTTCACTTGAATTTGAACCTTCTGTTGAATAGTCAGCCGTATGAATTTATTGAGTATCAGTTTCACTGTTTTCACTTGAACACCTCATTTGGCTTTCAGTGTCACTTTTGCACAAATTCAAAACAGATGTCTTAGGGATTATTTCTATCGTTCACTTTAACAATACGTAAAATTATTTCTTGATAATATTGGCATTATAACTGCACTCAAAGCAAGTTAAATCTGCACGCATCTTGGAGACATCAATGTTTACAATGGCTTAAGAAACACTTGACATATCCAAGTCATCTTTGTATGTCAAGGGCTTAAATAGTTCTAAGTTACAGATCAAAGTGGGAACTTGAATGGTCCCAAAATATAGGTTGCCGGACTCTCCTCCCATCCTGATTCTTTAGCACAGGGGTGTCCAACTGTTTGGCAAGTCTGTCCAGCCTGTGGCCTGCATGTGGTAAAGGACAGCTTTGAATGCACCCCAACACAAATTCGTAAACTTTCCTACAGTATTATGAGATATTTTTGCAATTTTTTTTTTTTAGCTCATCAGCTATCAATTGTATTAGTATATTTTATGTGGCCCAAGACAATTCTTCCAATGTGGCCCAGGGAAGCTAAATGGTTGGACATCCCTGCTTTCGGGCCATATTAGCACTTTTTAAAATTTCTGGATTATGTATCTTTACTGTGGAATCTCTGGACATTCAAGGTTTTTTTCTTGGTTTAATTCATTTTATGTTACTTTGTTATATTTCTGTACTCACTGAGTCTATATCTTCTGGCTTATTACCTAGAGTGGGAGTAGCGAACCTTTTGGCGATTGAGTGCCAAAGTTTATGAAATAAAGAGTATACTCGCTCGACTCGTGTGCCAACCCATCGAGTGAGATAGAGGTATCGATTATTTTTATGTCTAAGAGGCATAGGATATTTTTATAACAAAAAACAATAATTCCACGTGCCGAAATAATTGCTCTGCGTGCCACTTTGAGCACGCGTGCCATAGGTTCACCACCCCCAACCTAGAGTGTCCTAGGAAAAAGAATGGTCCCAGAGAGATACACTGGTCTAGCTGATGAGCCTATGAACTCAACATCAGGCCTTCATCCTGAAGCTTGGATTTGTTACATGGGTCTAAGAAAACTGCTTAGTCTTCCTGCGTCTCAATTCCAGATTCTGAATGTTAGTAGGACTTCAGAGATCACTTAGTCTAAAATTTCCCAGCTGGTGCCAGGACACCAGGAAGACCCTAGTATAAGTATTTTTGGCAGCTGTTCTTCCTCCGAAGGTCTGCACCATTTATCTCACACACACATTTTGTTACATAAATATAGTCAATTTACCTATTTATTATATTCTGGGTTTGTATTAATTTTCAAATGTTCCCCACATCTAGTTATCTCCAACCAATTTATAATCATTCTGATTGTAGTGATTATACCATGTCCTTCCTTTGACCATACCACAGTTCTGGGAAATTAGAGAATACTTCTCTGAATCTTCCTTTGGCTTCAGAAGTTCCCTTGTAAACAGAGCTGAGAATCACCTGTCTTACAGACATAAAATTGGTTTTCACGTATGTTCATCTCAAATTCTGTCAAGGAAGTTTATAAATCTGCCTTCAAAGGAAAAAGTAATTACTGACTTTCATAAAGTGGGAGCTGAAGCGAAAATAGTGAATCCGGGGGCAGATGGGTACTAGACTTACTGGGGTTATTGCTGTGTGAAGTATATAAATGTTTAACCACTATGTTGCTTTGTACACCTTGAAGGTTACCCTACAAGTCTCCCATGACCACGCTCCTGAATGACATAACAAAAGCAATGGGAAGAGAACTGCAGAGTCTGAAGCATCAGAGGCTGAGGGTTCTCATACCAACTCTCATCACAAACCTCCAAGGAATCTTCGACAATCCCCCTGACAATCTGTGAATTTCTAATGCAGAACCATTAACCATAAGAAACTCTCCCAGGCCCGTGGTAAGGATCAGCAAAGAACTAAATAAAGCATTCAACAATACTAAAGTATGGAAGTGTTTCTAAAAAACGCTCAAAGAGTCATCTAGCCTCTCCCCCGCCCCCACCCAACACACACACACCTGGGCTCTCAGTCTTTTCTTCATGATGGTCAAACATAACGAGACCTGGCAATATGCTAACAGAAAAATAATTAATTCCCTTTTATTGCTGTAATAGACAGACAATCTCTATGCCCTCAAAGGAAAATTACTATTGCTTAAACTCATGAATGTCATTCCCTCCTAATGTGCTCCTACCTCCCTCTTTGGAAAGGCAGACATGGATTCTTACAACATAGGGCTGGAGTAGTGCGCTCACCTTCAGAAGACTTCTGTTTATTGAAAAATGAAGCTATTTGGGTTCTTTCTTTTTAGCTGGCTGCCAACTAAGACCTGGAGACACGCAGGCTGCCATCTGCCTCACCCCAGCTGTTCCTGACCTGCCATCCACCTCCAACCAGGGACGCATGGTATCTGCCAGGTCAGTTAAGCAACTGATGAAAGATGCTTTAGGCCAAGGTACAGTGTGTATGAATGCATTGGCAGCATACAGCCTGCAATGCAACCTTGACTTCCTCTCATTAATGAGAGGCATGGCACTCCCCATGACAACACAGAGCTGTATTCTGAGAAAAACAGACCTTCCCGTGGAGCTCAGCAACAATCTTTTCTTATTATATGACAATTAATTCAGCACTGCCCACATTTTTTGCTAAAAACCAATAGGCTACTTTTAAAAAATGTTACATTGTTAAAATAGAGTATGTTATATATGTTAGAAATTTCTATCATTTATCCCTCAGGAATGACCATTATGCTGCAGATTACATTATCAGCTGATAATGTAATCAGCCGATTACATTAAAAGGGACACATTTAATTTCATGCATCTCTAAACTGCCATGGTTCCAAAATGATTTGAAAGTCTAAAAGTGCCTTTAAAAATATAATTTGCAAACATCCTCAGTGAAGAGGATACCATAAGGAAAGACGAAATTTTTATGGCTTGAGTTGGCATTCTATTAACGCAATAATCAAATACTCATGTAGAAATTGTTAAAGCTTGTTATAACCATGAAAATAATGGCTTTTACTGACGCCATAATGTTACCGATGACATACAGTTCTCTTGAAAAGGGAAACACAGAGTCTGCCTCGGGGTTCATTTCACGGCATGTGGACAGCACACATGGACCGGGGAGCTGCTGAGCTCAGAACTAGAATTTGAACTTAGGTCATTGCTAAAGCGATCTTAGGTTTAAAACAAATGATTCTTACAGTGTGGAATCTAATCTACTTGAGATTTATATTTAAACAGAAAACAGCAAAAAGTTGATAGAATCTGCCCAATTTAGAAAGAAAGAAAAAAGAAATCTCATTACTATTGTGAAAATCAAATAAAAAAAAATTGAACAAATTTTCACTAATATAGACAAACCTTTTAAAAATGCATACAGGGGAAGCCGGGATGGCTCAGTGGGTTAAGTGCTCGCTTTGCAGTGCCGGGGACTGGGGATCGAATCCTGGCCCCAGCCCGTGCGGAACCATATGTTGAACTGGGAGCTTCCCCAGTTCAGTTCTCTCCCTGTCTCTGTCTCTGTATCTCTCTCTCTCTCTCTCTCTCTCTCTCTCTGTCAAAAATAAAATAATAAAAATATATTTAAAAAAACTAAAAACTAAAAAATAATAAAAATGCATTCAGATGGAAATAACTGAAACTTTCTCATCAAAACAAAGTGAGATCAAGTGGGAAATTCTAATGCAACACAGAAAACATTTTAAATTTCAAACTGAGTCTATTTTTGGAACCTAGAAATTGGAACAAATCATAAATTAGATTTTTTAAATCACAATAAGGAATCAAAGTGAAATGTTAGTTGTAAGGTATCATTTTGACAAGTATTTGATAGGTGAAATATAAACTATAAGGAAGAGTAACCTAATGAACTTTAGGCTATTCCAGTCTTTTGTTACTATAGCTGACGCTGTATTGAACATACTTCTTAGTACACATGGGCGAGTGTATCTGTAGTCCCACAGCTGACAGAAAGAATAAAGTAAGTATAGTAATATAGACCATGTTTCCAAATATAGGGGCAATCAATACTAGGTGCCAAATAGTGCAAAAAGGGTATATTTTCACCTGAATAAAAAAGGGAGAGAAAAAATAAATAAGTATATAATTTTTCAGCTATCACAGACTGATAAAACAAATCTAAAAGTGCAAAAATACCCAGATTGGCTTGGCTGTAAAAACAGGCCTCTCTCATATATTGCTGCTGGGAATGTAAACTGGTAAAACCTCAATGAAAAGCAATTTGGCAACTGTTATTGAAATTAAAAATGTATATACTTATGAGAATTATCTATGTGCAAAATTGCATATGTATAAGGTTATTAATTATTACATTGTATATAATATAAAAAGAGAGAGAGCAAACAACATAAAGACCTTTCAACAGGGAACTGGTTTAAATAATATATTCATAGTATGAAATATGATGCAGTTGTAAAAAATGAGGAAGCCCTCTATATACTGATATAGAAAGATCTCTCCAAAACATAAACTTAAAAAGCAAGGTGCTGAATATTATATATAATACATATACCTTTTGTGTTAAAAAGTGGTGTGAAACAGGCAAGTATGTAGCCAAATGAAATGGAAAACTTACTTGTAAAGATAATACTCTGCATGGTCTACCTCTTCTCGAGATGAAATGTTGTCCACAAACTAAAAGACAAAAAGAAAATAAAAAAAAAAATCCTTTGGTTGAATGTAAATCATGCCATACATTGGGTCGAATTCACACACTGACTTTAAAAAAGACAAAATATCCATTTTATTGGAACAATGTTCATGTGGTGTGACTCCATCCTTGAAACTCCTTTACACCAATGGCAACAAAGAATATACAATGGCTTCCCTTCCTTTGTATAGAACAACCTTGGCCAGAAAAACTGTTTGAAAACCATACATGAACCTTGCTCAGAACAAGAGAGAGATCTTCTTACAATGCTATGCTATGCTATGCTATACTGAACTATACTATACAATATTATCTTCTATCTTTTCCTCTCCTCTCCTCCCCATCACTCCCCTCCCCTTCTCTTGTCATTGATATTTCCCTTTACTTTTAAACCTTAATATTTTCTCTATGTTCCAATCCCTAAATACATGGGAATATCTACCTGAAAGGTTGAAAACTCTAATGGCTAAAAAAAAATATGACCCAAGCAATGAAAACTTAAATTTAGAGAATTTAGTCTTTCAACTATTTTTCCTACTATGGTTTAAGTTCTGCTATGGACCTAGTTAACCTGTAATTTTTCTACCAAGTCTCCCCTCAAATCATAAAATCTGTGAGCATGTTTCTTAATTCTAAACCAAATGAACAAACAGAAAGGGTAATCCAAATATGAATTCTACCCTAAAGCAGAGACTCAGGCAAAAAAGATGAAATCGGAGATAATGCCTACTGTGAATATAAATAAAACCTCATAAAGAGGGAGAGGAGAGTAAAGAAAGGGAGACTTTAGAAATCTCATTAAGGAGTACATAAAATATGGTGCAAATACCAGACCTGAAGTTGAACTCTAGCTTTCCTGACTACTGCTATGTGGTTTAGTCCCTCTGGGACTTAGCTGCCCCATCTGCATAGACAGAATAAAGGCACCTGCCCCAAAGAGTCTGAGGCCCCACTGAGAAAATGTATGTGAAAGCTCTTTAAACTCTGTAGTGGGGAAGCTGGGATGGCTCAGTGGGTTAAGCGCTCACTTTGCAGCGCAGGGGACCCTAGATCAAATCCCGGCCCCGACCCGTGCAGACCCATGTGCTGAACTGGGGAGTTCCCCCAGTTCAGTTCTCTCTCTGTCTCTCTCTATCTCTCTCTGTCAAAAACAAACAAACAAACAAAAAATAAAATAAATAAACTCTGTAGTGCTCTCTAAACAAATGCTGGATATTATGGCAACGGAGATTTTATCCATCATGTAAGGGATGAACCAATGGTATTTCAGTTCCCCTTCAATCCAAAAATTATGAGTCTATAAACCTCAAGTTATGATTTAAACTGTTCCCTACTAAAAGGAGAATATCAAGAGGAAGAAAGGACCCAGACTAAAAAGGATGATAGTTTCTTTCCTTTGCCTCTTCTAGATTTAACAAATACCCTTTAATTTTATAATGCCATTAATTTCTATCAAGAGGTTTCAACAACTCAGATCTCACTTTAGCATCACATCAGCCCTGTGAGGAAGGTGCTATTGTCCCCACAATGGAAATGAGGAAACTGAGAGAGGCTCAGTTATTCAATGTCACAGAGTTAATTTGTGATAATGGCATGATCAGATATTATTTGAAGGAAAAGAACTTTGATGTCACAGGGAATGGGTTTGAAGCCTAATTTTTGCCCTCATGACCTGTGCAAACTTGAGAAAGCTATAAACCTTCTGAGTCTTCCATGTAAAATGGAGAAAATAATGCTTATATCTTATGGCTGCTGTAAGAATTAATATATGAGATAATGTGTGTTATGAAAACTAGTACACTAGGTGGCACAGGTGTGTAGTGATGGTTTCTATCAATTACTATTCCCAGTTCCTAGCCTAATTGTTCTTTCCCTCATTGCTTTGTAACAGTTTAACATTAATATACATTCTGTTATAGACTTTCTCAGCTACCACAAATACTTCCAATATTAACAAGTAAATACTATTACTTTGAAGGGTATATCACCTTTAAAAATCATGATTCCATACAGCAGAATATATCCTAAAAATTTTTAAATAAATCATATATGTAACAGTGATCACTGATCTCATAGCGTCTGAAAAAATGTATTACCTTTCATTTCAGTTATAGAAATTTGCTATTTCACCATAAAATACCTATCAGTAACTACAGAAACATACAAAACTCTGGAAAAATATTTCCTGCGAAAGATGTTCTTTATTTACACAACTTCATCTGTATATGCTTTCTTTGTCCTCCTTCTTTGAAAATATATATTTAAGTTTTCCTTACCCGTGATATTGTTAAAGAACTAACAGGCAACTTTCTCTCATATGTTTTATCCATTAAAGATGCTAGATCAGCTGTGAAGACAAAGAGGGAAAAAGAAGGGTGTTAAATATACATATTTCTTATGGAAGAGTTAACCAATAAACTCCTGCCAGATGGCTGCCATCACTACGAAACCAGTACTAAAACAGATGCACTTTTTTGCTCTCTTTAGATATTATTTTTGTGCAAATTAAAAAGGATGAGAAATGTTAGTAACATTTAAAAAATGATTTATTTAATTGCAGTAAGGATTATGTTTTAAACCCTAGCATATATTTAGTTTAAAAAAAAATGCATCAATAAAGTATCTGTGGAAAGTGACACCAGAAAGTATTGTTATTGCCAGACTCCAGGGAAAGGAAGAAATCCGTAACAAATAATATTAAGACATAGGTAATCAATTGACAAGTATCTTTTGATGAACTGTTGCAGTGCATTTAACCATTTCCCCCCCTTTCTGATTCAGTAGTTACTGGGGGAAAGCAACTTTGCAAAACCCCTAAAACCTAGTAATTAGCTTTTCTTATGACTGTCTTAAAGAGACTGACACCAGGTGGTTAAGCAAGTGGTAAAGAAACACCCCATACCCCTCACTCTACACACATGTCCCTAAAACCTCTTCACTAAGGCAAATTAATATTGTTAAATCTACTTGCTCACAGAACGATATTAAACAGCACTCTCATGATACCAAATCTTTATGAACATTTCATAATAGAGGCCCTTGTGTTGAGATGACAGACCTCATTAAGAACTACCTCCCTTTACTCAAAATTTAAAGTTTAACTTAAAAAAAAAAAGGAAGGATCAGGATCTACTGGCCTAATTACAGTGGTCTCCATTTCCTTGTGGATTTCACAGAACGCACAATGTAGAACTAAACACTGGATTAGGCTGGACTCCGTAGTGTGGTATTCCATTTTAATCCTTCACACCAAGCCATCTTCAGTCAAGTGAAATCAGCTGAGGCCTCAAAAAAGGCAGCAGCTGCACACCCAGCGTCTGCTGAATAGCATTTGCATATTGCAAGTCAGAGAAAGGTTTGCTGCTAAATATAATACGTGACCAATCACTTCGCACGATGGCATTAGTGTGAAGAATGAGGCGGAAAACTGCACAGAGCAGGGGTGGCCAGTGAAGCTGGGACAGCTGCAGCTGGTGGAGAGCCAGCACCACAGGCTTCTGGACTCTGGGCGTCAACAGTCAAGATCACACTTCATGTTTCATCAAGGGGCCGGCAGAGGCCCAGGTTTTGTTCAAAGGGATGTACTAAAGAAGATGCTTTCTTTCCCATCACTCAGCTCCTTAGAAATACACATGGCAGTGGGTGGTTGAAGTCCACAAAGACTATATAGGAAAATGGATCTGAACATTTTAAAGCTTCATTTAACAAAACTTAAAGCTGTACAGATACTGTGGAAGTATGCCCAGAAAATGACATGCATACTAGTATAAAAATGCCCTTCTTGTTTGAAGAAAACAATACCACTGATGATCTGAGGACCTAAAAGATTTTATTGAGGACCCTATACTACTTCAAATACAGAAATGTAATGGTTCACAAACCTGGTTAAGGATTCTCTCTCTCTTGATTTTCTTTTTAAGACTTATTTTATTGTTTGAGAGACAGAGACAGAGAAACAGAAAGAAGGGGGGCGGGGGCCAAAGCAGTCTCCATAGTTGTACATCATTAGTTTTGACATAGTTTCATTCCACACAAGTAGATGGGCCTTCCATATGGGAAGCACACCCCAGTTCAGCATATGGGTTTGCACAGGCCAGGGCTGGGATTCAATCTCCAGACCTCATGATTGCAAGGCAAGTGCTCAAACTGTCCAGCTATCCCAGCATCTCCTGGTTGAGGATTCTTAACCTCACACCTGGCAGACAATTCTAATTCTGAATGTCTGAGGTGAGACTGGGGGAATCCAAAATTTTAAATAAAGTCCCAGGAGATTGTGATGCAGCTTCGCCAGACTAGATAAGAGTTATATTTGAATACTACCATGGGGGAAACACAAAATCAGTCTTGGATTGTCCTCCCGAGCTTGAAGAAGATATTAAACTGAATTTTGTTTTTGGAATCAAGTGGGCTAAATATCCTATAAAACATTCTTCCTAGTATAAAAACACCCATGTAAAATATTTCTAAAAGTTCTTTTCAAATATGACTGAGTTTACAAGAAGGTAAATATAATTATCAGAGGCCAAAGGCAACACGGGAACACAGACCTTGAGCGTTTGAGGGAGTATGGGAAGTTAGCAATCACCCGAGAGCAACTGCCGGTGCTGAGAGACAGAGCTCTGGTTTTAATGGCTTATGTGGGACAGGGAATAAAATCAAGGGCTTTATGAGAAACTGGTTCAGAAATCCTCACATAAAGCAAGGACCACCTAGGGCTTCACTAGAATTAGAAAAGAATGCATCCTGCAAAGATAAATGGCAAGGATGCTGTCCCCAGAGGATTCTAAACTACAAAGTCAGCCCTTATACCCCCAAGGCCCTAATTCATACTTTCTATGATACACATGATAGAGCAACCTGAGAATTTTGTTTAAAGCGATTTAAAGAGTTTATTTTGCTGTATGACATTCTAGAAAATGCAAACTAATCTATGGTGACAGGAAGCATGTCAGCAGTTGCCTGGGAATTGGTGAGGGTAGGCGGGAAGAGGAGAAAAGGATAGCAAAGGAGCAGGAGAAAACTGCACGTTTGGTGGGGCAGACATGCTCGTTATCATGACTGTGGTGATGATTTCATTGACATATACACGAGTACATAGGTCCAAACTTATCAAACTGTACACTTTAAATATGTGCAGCTTATTTTATATAAAGAAATCTTCAACGGAGCTTCAAGAAAGAGGCTTGATGAATAAGTTAAAGAAGAGGTTAGATACAGGTGAGGTGAGAATTAGCGAAGTGAAAGGTCTAAATTACACAGATGACAAAGATAAAGATAAAGATAAAGAGCAAAGATAAAGATAAAATGTATGAGAGAGGAATAAGAGACAGAAGTTAAAATAAGAAGGTCTGAACTACATTTAACTGAATTTCTAAAAGAAGCTAGTGAAGAGAATGGGATGAGGTGATACATGATGAGATAATAGCCAAGTATTTTTTAAAACTAATAAAAGATATATTTTCAGATTCAGGAAACACATAAAATCTCAACTCAATTAAGTAAAATTACACTGAACCCATGATACATTATCATGAAACTAAACAATTAAGAGGATTTTTAAGGTAGCCAGAAGGAAAATATAAATTACTTATAAAGGAAAAAACAACTATACCAATAGGTGTTTTCTCAGTAGGAACAACGGAAGACAGTAGAATAATATGTTGGTAGTAAATACTATCAACATAGTCACATATTATACCACTTCACACCTGTTAGAATGGCTATAATAAAAAAGACAAGGAATAACAAGTGCTGGAGAGGCTGTGGAGAAAAAGGAACCCTCATACACTGCTGATGGGAATGTAAACTGGTACAATCACTACAAAATGCAGTACGGAGATTCCTCAAAAAATTAGGAATGGAATTGCCATATGAACCAGCAATCCCTCTCCTAGGTATCTACCCAAAAAAACGGAAAACCTTAATCTGGAAAGACATATGTACCCCCCCAATGTTCATCGCAGCACTGTTCACGGTGGCCAAGTCATGGAAACTAAAGTGACTTCTGATAGATGACTGGATAAAGAAGTTGTGGTACATTTACACAAGGAATACTACTCAGCAATAAGAAATGATGAAGTACAGCTATTTGTGACATGGACGGACCTTGAAACCATCTTATTAAATGAAATAAGTCAGACTGAAAGAATCAAGAAACATATGATCTCACCCATAGGTGGAATATAAAACTGAAAGTGTAACAAAGAAAAACTCATGGACACAGTCAATAGTTTAGTGGTTACCTGAGGGTAAGGGGGGAGGTGGGTGGGAGAGCTGGGTGGGAGAGCTGGGGGGGAGGGGGAGTAGGGAGGGGGCATCAAATATATGGTGATGAAAAGAGTTGATTCTGGGTGGTGAACACATAATGCAATGTATAGATAATGTAATGTAGAATTGTACACCTGGAAACAATGTAATTGTTATCAATCAATGTCACCCCAATAAAGTTAACAATAAAAAAAAAATCAGGGAAAGCCGGGACGGCTCAGCGGGTTGAGCGCTCGCTTTGAGGCCATGAGGACCGAGGATCGAATCCCGGCTCCGGCCCAGGCAGGACCCACGTGCTGAGCTGGGGAGTTCCCACAGTTCGGTTCTCTAACTGTCTCTGTCTCTGTCTCTCTCTCTATCTGTCAAAAAGTAAAATAGAAATAAATATGTACTGAAGA
>PVKE010023418.1:0-24658 GCA_004027555.1 Craseonycteris thonglongyai
GGTGTGTGTGGGGAGGGGGGAGTGGGCACCAGATATATCGGGTTGGAGGGGGACCTGATTCTGGGAGCTGAGCACATAATGTGATGCATGGGTGATGTGATGTGGAGTTGTCCATTGGGAAACTTTCTGATTGTTACCAACCAATGTCACCCCATTAAATTTAACAATAAAATATAATAATATTAAAAAAAGAAAAAAGAAATTACTGTAGTCAGGGAATGCCTGTCATGGCTAATCAAAAATTAAGAGCAATTTGAAAGGCTTTGTCCACTCTGTGGGTAATGACAAGTGGAAGATGGGAAGACGGAATCAGATATCAGTGTATAGTAGAGTTTTTTCCAAAATAGTGCCTAACGATTTGAACTGGTGACAATCACCACCAATACTTTATTTATTACAAGCCAAAAAAGGTGGAAACATGTAATCTGGTTACTAAAAAAAAAGTAATAATATCTTTCCCTGGGATATCATAGTTATATAAATTGTATATGTTTTATGAGATTTAGGTCAAAAGGTATCCTGAACTGTGACTGAGGTTTTCTTTCTTCATTATCAGAAAGTGGAGTGAGCACACAGAGAACAATACACCATCAAGCTACATGACCTTAATTGTTCAGAAATATTTTAATAAACTTGTTCGTTCATTCATGAATTCATTCATTTATTTATTCATCCAACCAGTATGGATAGGATTTTTACTCACTTCTAGGAACTTGTACAAGGCACTATACGCAGAGGAAAACAAAATAGTCACAGTACCTGGCAGCATTCTGATTATAGTCTAGTGGGACATTTAACATACAATAAAAGATTAATAATTATAATAATTAAAATTGTGAATAGTGCTAAGAGGTCAAGACAATAGAATCTATTAGAAAAGTAATGTGATACTCATAACGTTGATTTTGGGGGGAGAGGGGACTGAGGAAAGCCTCTTTAAGAAAGGGGCGTTTAAGCTAAGAGCTGAAGGAAGTAGAAGCTAACCAGACAAAGAGGGAAGCATGAGGAACTCAGGCATAAATATCAACCTAGATGAAAGCTCTGAAGTGGGGGAAGGAGCTCAGTGTGCTCTGGGAACTAAAAGGTCAGTATGGTTAAGGCAGAGGGTAAGGATGACAATAGTTCCAAATAGTCATGCATCTTTTGACTAGAGGGATACATTCTGAGCATTGCATGATTAGGCAATTTTGTCACTGTTCAAACATCATAGAGTAAACTTACACAAACCTATTAATAGATAGGTTACTAGACACCTAGGCTATATGGTATAGCCTTTGTTCCTAGACTGCAAGCCCATACAAATGTTACTGTATTGAATGCTGTAGCCAGTTGTGACACAATGGTAAGTATTTGTGTATGTAAACATATCTATCGTATTTTCCGGCGTATAGGACGACCCCCTAATTTTACAGTTAAAACATAGGTTTAGGCCTATATTCGCTGTATAAGACTACCCCTAAACATATATAGTATAAAACATATATAATATAAAACAGGGGTATCCAATTTTTTGGCTTCCCCAGACCACATTGGAAGAAGAGGAATTGTCTTGGGCCACGCATAAAACATATTAACACTAATAGTAACTAATGAGCTTAAAAAGAAAATCTCATACTGTTTTAAGAAAGTGTATGAATTTGTGTTGGGCTGCATTCAAAGCCATCCTGGGCCATGTGTGGCCCATGGGCCACAGGTTGGACAAGCTTGGTGTGTAAAAAATGGCACACCTGCATAGGGCACTTTTTATGAATGGAGGATGCAGGACTGGAAATTGCTCTGGATGAGTCAGTAGTGAGTGGTGAGTGGAAGTGAAGGACTAGGAGCTTACTGTATACTTATAGACTTTGTACACACTGTACATTTAGGCTACACTAAATTTATAAAAGCAATTTTTCTTTCTTCAATAATATATCAACCTTAGCTTACTGTAGCTTTTTCTTTATAAATGTATTTTTTAATTTTTTGATTCTTTTGTAATAACATTTAGCTTAAAACATATTGTACAGCTATGTAAAAATATTTTCTTTCTTTATGTCCTGATTCTATATAATTTCCTAGTCTTAAAATATTTCACTTATTTTTTTTACTTCTTAAACTTTTTTTATATTAAAAACTAAGACATGGGGAAACAGGGATGGCTCAGTGGGTTAAACACTCACTTTGCAGCCCTGGGGTCCAAGGGTCAAGTCCAAGCCTTGGCCCATGCAGATCCATGTCCTGAACTTTGGTATGCTTCCCATGTGGGAAGCCCCCAGTTTGGTTCTTGCTAGGGCAAGCTTCCCATGCGGGAGGCCCCGATTCAGGCCCCAGCTTGCATGGGTGTACCTCACATTCAGGAGGACCCCGGCCTGGTTCCCGCCCTGAGCAGTCCCTGCCCACCTGTGTGAAACAAAACCATGTTGAAAACTGATGACGTACAACTATAGAAACTGTTCTGGGCTCTCCCTCTTCTCTCTGTCTCTCTCTGTCTCTGTCTCTTTCGCTCTGTCAAAAACAATACAAATATAAAAAATTTTAATTTAATTTAATTTTAAAAACCAAGACACAAACACACATATTAGCCTAGGACAAAGGTTGGGATCATTACTATCACTGTCTTCTACCTTCCCATCTTGTCCTACTGGAAGGTCTTCAGAGGCAATAATGCATGGAGTTGTCATCTTTTATAAAAATACTGACTTCTTCTGAAATACCTCCCGAAGGACCTGCTTGAGGCTCTCCTTGAAGAGGTATCACTCTTTTTAGAGATAGTCCATGATGATTTGCTTGGTTTATTTTTTTACTTTTTCTTTCTTTTTCTTTATCATATATTTGCTTGAAAGCAGTTAATGTACCATGCATGAAAACTTCTGGTGTTGCAGTTCATGTTTTTAGACTTTTTTAGGAGCTTTTTGAGGTCTGAAAAAGCTTCTGCTAAACACTTCACTGAGAATTTTTTGAAGGATTCTTCTTTTTCTTCTCCTGCAGTTCCCTTTTCTTTTGCCTCTTCTTCAGCTATGCATTTCTGTTCCAGTTCTGACAACTTATTAGTTAATTCCTCAGGAGCCATCTCTAGGAGCTTCTCCATGTCATCCTCATCTACACCAGGTTAAAGCTGCTTGCCATCTCAACCTTATCCTCATTGAGTTTTGCAACCTCATCCTTGGAAAAGCCTCTGAAGTCACAAACTCTTGAGTGTCTTCTTTCAGATGGCATTCATACACTTTGTGGTGACATTACCTCAAGCACAAGCAAGGACTTGATGCAGTCATAGATGTTGTAATCCTTCCAGAATTGCATCAGTGTCTTCCTCACTTGCAGCAATGGCCTGAGCAATGGACTTCCTCAGATAATAGTCCTTAAAAGCTGCTATAACTCCTTGATCCATTGATTGGATCAAAGAGGTGGCTTTTGGAGGGAGAAACACCACTTCAATATTGGGAACAAGATCACCAATAAAAGGAGGATGTCCACGAGCATAATCAGCACTAAGTGAAATCTTGAAAGGTATATGATTTTCCAAACAGTACTTCTTCATTTCACTGGCACAGTGATCCAGGTGGGCACCTTGGAGGAGAAGCTGGGTCATTCATGACTTCTTATTGCTCCTGAAGGGCACTGGCAGTGTGTGCTTATTGATGTACTAGAAGGACCTGGGTTTCTCACTGTGTCAGAGCACAGGGATTTCAGTTTGTAGCCTACAGCATTGACCCAGGCAAGATTGCTACCCTGTCCTTAAATGCCTTGAAAACTGGCACTGACTTGGCCTCCTTTTGGGTGAAAGTCCTTTTAGGCATCCACATCCAGAATAAGGAGGTTTTATTTATAATGAGTATTTTGTCTAGCAAGTAATATTCCTACACAGTCAATTTATCTGGAGTTCCTAAAAGTTCTTCAGCTGCGTTCACATTAGCATCTACAGACTTACCACTCACTTTCACGTTATGTAATAAATAACAATTCTTGAATTGTTTAAACCACCCAGAGCTAGCAGTAAATTCAATGTCATAGTTGAGTCCAGCTTTTTCTTCCAACATTACAAACTTTTTGGTTGCATTGCTTTCTAATGTTAGGAGGACTGTATCACCATGGCTACAACGTCAGGACAGCTACGATGTTATGTTGTGATGGTTACAATGTCAGTAAGTGATAGGAATTTTTCAGCTTTAGTTGTATGTTATGTTGCTGAGAAGAATATACTTCTGTGTTTGGTCATCAATCCAGGTCATTAGAAGTTTCCATGTCTGATATAGGCCCTTCTAGAATTTCTGTTAGTCTTGTTACTTTCAATAAAGCAGATACTTCAACAGCTTCTAATACTTTGTTCTTCAAGATCAGGGGTCTCCAAACTATGGCCCGCGGGCCGAATGCGGCCCGCGAGGCCCTCTCATCAGGCCCATGGAGACCTTTTTATCTGACTAAAATAATATTAAATAAATAATTAAAAACAGCACCTATGTTTTGATTCTTTTTTATTTGGACCTCGAGTGTGTAGTCGGCCCCCAAACTGCTGTTTGATAGTTAATGCGGCCCTCGGGCTGAAAAGTTTGGAGACCCCTGTTCAAGATCATAGCTCAGGTACAATGGGACATGCCTGACTTGGGAGCAATAACCATTATTGATTTGCCACCTTTGTAGTTCTTAATCAAGAACAAGAGAAAATAATGCAATCATGAGACAAGATAAACATGAGATGTATGAGACTGCTGCCAGCATATGGTATACTGTTCTACAGCAAACTTTTTTACATAAGTAGGAAAATTATAAGTAAAATAATGATTTAAAGTATAGTGTGGTAAATACATAAAGCAGTCACAGTCATTTATTATCATTATCAAGTATTTTGCACTGTACATAATTGTATGGGCTATACTTTTATTGGCAGTGCAGTAGGTTGGTTTATACCAGCATCACCACAGACACCTGAGTAATGCATTGCATTTTGATGTTAGGAAGGCTATGATGTTACCACAGCTACAATGTCATGTCACGATGGTTACGATGTCACTAGGGGATAAGAATTGTTCAGCTTCATTATAATCTTATGGGATGACCATGGTATATGCAGTCTATGATCGACTGAAACATGCAGTGCATGACTGTGTGGTTGGAAAAGCAGGCAGAGACCTGATCCTTGCAGAGCCTTGTGGCTGTGGTAGAAGTGTACATTTTCAGCAGGACTGGAAACTAGTGGAAGTGATTTGTGGATGGGGAATCATACAGACATTATTTCTCTACTACAGCTGGTACAAAAAAAAAAAAAAAAAAAAGGTTAATATAGAATGGGATGGGTTTATTGATTTGTGACCTAAAGATCCATGTAGACCAAAGCTCTCCAAAGTATGTTCTGCCTTTTTTTGGTTTCCTTGTAGTAAACCCATTATTTTTGGCATTAGGCTTATGTATATTTGGTATTTCCAAATATACATATGGCAGTGTGTTACTCTGGGTTCTGTGAGACACAGTGGTCAAGAGGCAATTAAATACATGTACTTTATTAGGAAACTTGCTGATGTGGTAAAATGGTGAGGGATCCATCAGACTAGATGCAAGTTGACTAAGTAAAGGAGAAAACAACAGAAGATTGGGTGGAAGCGTCCTAGACTGTTCTAAGGAGGCATCCTTAGAACAGTCTAAGAAAGCCCACTAGGGAGTTTGACAGCCAAAGCTGGCCTTCTAAGGCATCTGGTATCTCCTGGGAACAGTTCTGTTAGTACATGGAAACTATAATAAGAAATCATGGGAGAACATTTTTATTGAAGTAAAAGGTAGCTCAGTTTAGAAGTTTAAATCCAATTAGACAACAGTCTCAAAGCAAGACTTTATATACTTTCAATTCTTATATTTTTAATATTTAACCCTACAGAGGTTGCAGCTGATCTGAGAGATACACACAAATTCTTTTTAAAAATATTGTTACATATATTCAGTGCATAGGTTCAAGGTCATGACTTGCTATATGTCTGTATGTGACTAATGTTAAACCATAATATTTAAGCCATCAATTTGGTTATAACACGTGTTATAAGATGTTAAAATATGTGTTAAGTGCTATGCATCCAAAATGAGTTGCTTATGAAAAACTTTTTGTAAGAGTTGTGAAAAGTTTTTATGCCTTGAACATAGCAATATTGTTTGTGATGACTATTACAAATGTTTTGCAAAGCCAACTATTAAAGATTTTGATTAATTTATGTTTAAGACAGTTTTGGGGTGTATTTTTTGCAATATCCATATTTCATTTATTTGGAAAGAAAATATTTTTATTCTGTATATTTTTATATTTCTTTGTTTAATAATTTCTATATTGTAACTGAAAAAACATTTTTAAAATTATGTATTTTATTATATTTTCAGTGTTTAAAATTTTTTTTACATTTCAGCATGTACTACTAGTAAGAATGTATCTCTCAGATTCATGCTACCTATGCTATAATTTTTTTGACTGTGGCCTTTGCAGAGTTAAGACTATATTTCAGAAAATTTTAAGAAGAGAAAACTACATATGGAGATAAAGGTTATAATAATTTTGAATCTTATTCTCAGAATAAAGAGGGGAAAAATTATGTAAAGCTTCACTTTTCTTAGGTAATTTTAACTTAACTAACTTGCATTTCTGAAGGTAAAAAAAATATTTTATTCCAGAGAGGTATCAAATAATTTTTCAACAAAGCCCATTTCACAAAAATAAGAATGGGGGAAAACATAAACTTGAGAGTAAATCAAAGTTACTCATAAGGTGATTAGAATATTAATTTTTTAATTAGATAATTTATTATGAAAATTTTAAGAAAAAGTTTCAAAAGAACTTTCCAGCTCCCAAAATAGGAAGAAAAATGTGAAAAGAAATAGTAACTTTGTCTTTTAAGAAACCAACTAAAAAGTTACTAAGTTCATAATATGTTTGAATATGTAAGTTATTTAAATAGTTATTATATCAACTGTATTAGCCTTTGATAAAAGTTGAGGACAAATTAAAGTAACCATTTTAAAATGTATTAAATGCTTACATGGTACTTATTATATGCCAAATCTTGTTCTAAGTTCTTTCTGAATGTTAACTGATTTAATCCCCATGATAGCCCCATGAGTTAGGTTCTAACATTTTCCTGATGTACAATATAGGTGGGGAAAGGTTAAGCAATTTTAAGTCAGACCAGTAAGAAGTAGCTAAGATATCAACTTGTTTTTTAACCACTCTTCTAGGCTGCCTTCAGACTCTATTGATAGTGTTTCTGTAGAATTAAACTAGGGAATTAAAAACACTCACTTTATTTAAAAAAATAATGGCCCGCTTTTTTAAATTGCTCACTATGGTGTACGTGCTTTACCCTGTATTATCTCATTTAATCTTTAGAACCACTCTATTAAGAATTACTGCAGGCACACCTCGGAGATATTGTGAGCTCAGTTGCAGATCACCACAATAAAGCCAAGTATTGCAATAAAGTGAGTTGTATTCTTGCTAATGGGCCTTTGCCTTCAATTTGTAAAAAATGTAACATCTGTGAAGCATGATAAAGTGAAATGCAATAAAACAAGGTAAATATTATTGTCCTACATTACAGGTGAGTAAAGCAAGGCCAGAAAAAAATGCATAACTTCTCGGAGATCACAAAAATATAACACGGAAATTTTCACTTAGGCAGGCTGCCTCTAGTACCAGCTTCTTAAACTATGGGCTGTATTGTTTCCTTGATTATAAAATTAACATGTTCATTGTGAAAAAACAGTGTTAATAGGAAACATTAATAATTGCTCTTAGCTTCTTGAAGGGTATATGACTTTACATAGGATTTAACCTGAAACAAACAAACAAACAAATAAGTAAACTTATAACATCTATGGAAAGTACATGCCCATCATTTTCTTTACATAACATTTTGCTCAGTTGAGAGCTCTGTGCAATGTTACATTCTGGTGGAAATCTTTTAGTCATGTAGTCTAGGATTACAGTTGAGGAATTCATAATATAATTGGTGAATTTGTTTTAGATATGTTGAATTTGAAGGTATTAAAAGATATTTATGTTGAAATGTTCTAGATTTATAGGTGGAAAACACATACTTAGAATTTAAAATTTAATGCTGGGATGGCTCAGCAGGTTAAGCATTCACTTTTCTTCCCCGGAGTCTGAGGATCACACCCCAGCCCCAGCCTGTGGGGATTCATATGCTGAGCTGGGGTGTGTTCCCCAGTTCTGTTCTCACCAGGGTGAGCCTCCCATGTCAGAGGTTCCCAGTTTGGCCCCCAGCTCGAGGGGGCATGCCATCCCTGCCCTGTTCCTGCCCTGCATCCGACCCCCCACCCGCCTGTATATAGAATGAAACTATGTCGAAAACTGATGATGACGTGCAACTGTGGAGACTATTCTGGGACCTCCCCTTTCTCTCTGTTTCTCTGTCTCTCTGTCAAAAACAATAAAATAAATCTTAAAAAAAGACCATTGTTTATAAGGGCAGCATTACAGCAAGAAGGAGAGAGTATTCATAGCCAAAGGCTGGGAACTATCACTTTCTGGTTCTTTAAAACATCAAGATTACGGAACTATATTTTAAGACTTCTTTGATAATTGTTTTGTGATGAGTGGAGGGAAAGATCTTGTGAAACATTCAGGTGGGCAATATGGAACCAAGTGGCTACTTATTTGGGAAAGAGAAAATAATTTAGTTATGGGTGAGCAAACTTCAAATGTCTTTGAAAAGGGTGCTGATAGTACACATTGAGAAGTATGTTAAATTATAAAGCCACATATAAATAAAAAGTATTTTATTTCTATAAAGTAGGTAGCATTCCATTGTGTAAAGGTACCACAACTTCTTTATCCAGTCATCTATCAGAAGACACTTTGGTTGGTTCTACGACTTGGCCACCGTGAACAGTGCTGCGATGAACATTGAGGTACATGTATCTTTGCAGGTTAAGGTTTTCAGGTGTTTGGGTAGACACCCAGGAGAGGGATTGCTGGGTCATATGGCAATTCCATTTCTAGTTTTTTGAGGAATCTCCACACTGCCTTCCACAGTGGTTGGACCAATTTACATTCCAAATACAGCAATTTGTGACAACATGGACAGACCTTGAAAATATTTTATTAAGCAAAATAAGTCAGAATGAAAGAATCAAGAAGCATATGACCTCATTCATAGGTGGAATATACAACTGAAAGGAACAAAGAAACAAAGACTCATGGACACAGTCAGTAGTTCAGTGGTTACCTGAGGGTAAAGGGGGAGGTGGGTGGGAGAGATGGGTGGGCAGGAGTAAGGAGGGGGAATCAAACACACGGTGATGGAAGGTGAGCTGATTCTGGGTGGTGAGCACATAATGCGATGTATAGACAATGTAATGTAGAATTGTACACCTGGAAACAATGTAATTGATATCAATTAATGTCACCCCATTAAATTAAAAAAAAGAGTAAAGGTATTAAATAGCTTTTTAACTGTCGATTTAAATCTTTAGAAGAAGTGACACAAGGTCCGATGATCAGAGAGAGGCTGATTTCCTCATCAATAGGCATTTTGGAGATTTGGGTCTAGAATGCAGGAGGAGTCAGAGATAAAGATGCAGACTGGAGAATTATTATAATAGAAGTAGGCTGACCAGCCCTACTGTTTAAATGGTACAGAAAACAACCACACTGTCCCATTTCTAACGATATGTCTGGTCAGCCTACTAACATCTTGAATTTAGCCCAGTGAGACTAGACTGACCATACATACCGTTTGAAATGGAAGAGTACCATTGTTTTCTGTCCCGTTTAAAACAGCACGTCTGGTCAGCCTATGTAGAAGTGATGATTAAAAGCATATCAATTGATAAACTGATCCAAGAAAAGAGTAATGATCAATGGTTCTCATTTTAGATTGCCATTGGGATCATTTGGAGAGCTTTAATAACTACTGAGGCAGGCTCCACCACCAGAGATTCTAAATTACTTTAGTTGGTTTTAGGAACTGGCATCAGTTTTTCTTAATGCTCTCCATGTGATCATAATATACATTTAGGTTTGAAAACCTTAGTACAGGTAGAGGTGAACTAACAATGGAATCAAGTAAGTTGCAGTGATGTAAAATGTGTTACAAAGAATTTTGGACCCCATGATGACCTTCATTTTTTTTACCTTGGATAGCAAAGGGAGACTTTGAAGAAGTAATTAAGGTTTCTAATCAACTGATCTTAAGGTAGGGAGCTTATTCAGATATCCAGGTAATCTAATAAAGCAATATGAGCCCTTAAAAACAGAGATCATTCTGTGTCTGTTAGTGGAAAGGGAAGTCAGATATTTCAGACCTAAGAAGAATTAGAATTGCCCTTGTTGGTTTGAAGATGAAGGAGATCTTGTGTCAGGAAAACAGATAATGAACCTCTGTAGCCATAAGAAACTGAATTCTGTCATCAACCAGAATAAGTTTGAAAGTGAAGTCTTCCCCAGAGCCTTCGTTCGGGTCAGTGTCACTTACACCTTGATTTGTTCCTTGTAAAGGATGCCCTGAGCACAGAATCCATGGGAACTACTCTGTGCCCAGACTTCTGACCCCATTCTTTGTAAGGCAATAAATGGGTGTTGTTTTAAGCTGCTAAGTTTGTGGCAATCTGTTGTGATAGCTGTAGAAAGCTAATAGAAGGAGAACTGAAAGATTCTAGTATCACAAAAGCCATTGTAGAAAGAAAAGATGTTGTACTTGTCTAT
Organism: Craseonycteris thonglongyai; assembly: GCA_004027555.1. NCBI lineage: Eukaryota > Metazoa > Chordata > Mammalia > Chiroptera > Craseonycteridae > Craseonycteris > Craseonycteris thonglongyai. The sequence continues at coordinate 10,676 of PVKE010023418.1, forward strand.
CAAGAAGTCGTTGACTTTTGAGAATGTAATTTCTTCCTCTGAATGAGTAAAGTGAACAATTATGACTGGGGCTAATCCTAGTAACTACCATGGATCTTACAGCTTGGAATTGAAGTCCAATACGCAGTAGTCTTAGCCTGACTTGAATCATTTTTTATATACCACATTTTAGTTTTCAAACACACTTAAAAATCACTTTAGTTGGGTACTGGGTCTTTTCCCAATCAAAATGGCCTTAGCTGTCTCGTTATGGTGTCTTGCTATGCAGCTAGAGTCCCGGGGTAAAAGTAGGGAGTACATCAGTGATAGAAGGCAAGGAAACATGGTTAGGGTAGAAGCAAATCTTGGGGAGTGAAGATGGATTCAAAAGAAGACAACCAGTGGGAACAGAGCCCTGTGACAGAGAAGAGTGGGCAAAGGCCTGCCTTACTACAAGGTAGGGACTCCTCCTACCTTTTGCCCACTGAGGCTTGTAGCTGTGTTCTGAAGTATGATATTCTGATTCATAATGAGAACTATGTATTTGGTCTTTGCCCCATTTCTGGCACAGAGCTCCATACCCTTGGAATTGCATAAGTAATGAAAGATCTACAAAGCTGTTTCTTGTTATGCTAATGAGGTGACTTTTGGACACCACCTAGGGAAGAGGGGGTGCTGGTTGCCAGACCAACCATGTGACTAGAGGGTTGGAACTTTCAGTTTCAGACCCCACACACATCTTCAAAGAGGGAGAGGGGCTGGAGGTTTAATTACTCGCCAATGGCCAGTGACTCAATCAATACTGCCTCTGTACAAAGCCTCCATAAAAGCCCGGAGGCTGGGGTTTGGAGAGGTCTGGGTTGGCGAACATGTGGCGGTGCTGGGAGAGCAGTGTGCCTGGAGAGAGTGTGGAAGCTCTTGCTCTTTCCCACATACCACACCCTATACATCTCTTACATCTGGATGTTCACTCTATCCTTTATCATCCTTTTATAATAAACTGTAAACATAAGTAAGCTTTTTTCCTGAGTTCTGTGAGCCACTCTAGAAAATTAATTGAACCCAAGGAGGAAATCATGGAAATCTTTGATCTATGGCCAGAACCACTGGTAACAACCTGGGCTTGCAATTGGTGTCTAAAGTGTGTGTAGGGGCGTGGGGGCAGTAGTGGGTGTATATAGTAACAGTATTGTACAACCGAACTCTTAACCTGTGGAATCTGATGCTATCTCCAGGCAGATAGTGTCAGAATTGAGTGGAATAGTCCAGGGGTGTCAAACTGGCGGCCCGCAGGCTGCATGTGGCCCCCAAGGCAATTTTTTGTGGCCCACAACGCTCTGAAATAAAATGAAAATAGAAGAAATTGTTATGAAAAAAATAGCACTTAGGGAAGATCAAGGCAATACCGTACACACAATTCCCTCGTTAACCCTTTAACTACTGAAGATGAGTATACACGTGGCCCAGTGCCTTTCCTGGGGGCCTGTGGGCGTGTACAAATGCGCTGACTCAGTTCCCGCGACATTTGCAAATGTGATGTGGCCCGCGTGAATCTTGCCTGTTGCACCAAATGGCCCGTGTTTTAATTGAGTTTGCCACCCCTGAAATAATCGGACACCCAGCATATGTTGGAGAATCGCTTGTTCTTATGGGGAAACCTCTATCAGGGATATTAAAATTGGGTCCAGGAACCTAAAAGATGGAATCTTGGAGGAATGGGTAGGAGAACAACAGTGCTTAAAAAGCATTTGGGAGAAGGTTGGTCCCTAAGAGAGTAGCTGGGATACCAGTAGGGACATGAGTGTAGCTGCAGTGAGGATAACACAGGATAATGCCAAGGGTAGCAGTATTAACAGACAAAGAAGGCGCCATGAAGGACAGGGCAGTGTGGAGTTGCTTGGTCCATTCCTACTAGTGACGAATAAGTTGCCCAGAAATCATTGCTGAACATTTCGAGAGGGAGTTGGGGAAGGCTCTTCCATGGATGATATTAATGAGGGCCTGAGTCAGAAAGCAATTTTTGGTTGCTGTCAAGACCCACATACATTAATTTAGAAAAACGTCTTTTCAGATCAGTAGAGCTTGGGGCAGCATCTGTTATGTGTTTATAATTCTTTTCTAAGTCCCTCTTCAAAATGTTTGCTGTTCACTGGTTAATTCAGGCTCTAGCTATTTTTCTAGTTTGTTATTAAGTAGGCTTTCACTTGCTTTGCATTATAGGGCAAAGATTTTCTTGGTTTTAGGTTGCAAACAATGGCTGCTGCTTTCTATCCAATCTTTGTAGATGCCAAGATGGCATGTAATATTTTTAGCTTTTTTATCTTTAAATTCTAGTTCATTTTATGTATTATTATTTGAGCATGTATATGTCATCCTCCTGTTCAAAACTGAATAATCACATTATTGACATAAATTAAAATGTATGCTTCTGTTAACTTATTTCTGGAGTATATTTGTGACCATGGGAAGAATATCTTCTTTTTACTTGAAGGTTTCTTTGTTGAGTATTTCATCTGGTATCTTGGTTTGTACTCTGGTAGCTTGCTCCTCTTTATTTCCACTACCATTGGTTTATTTCAAGCCCTGATTGTTTTCTGCTGGGACTGTTATAAGAGTTTCTACATCTTTGGCTCTACCCATGCTTATAACCCATACTCTGTACTGTAGCAGGACTGACTTTTCAAACTCACAAATCTAATTATGTCACTTTGTTCCCTTTGATGGCTTAACATTACATATTACATAATGCCCAAATGTTGCAGGGTGAGAACCAAGCCTTTCATGATCTCTGCCTACCTGTCCAGCCTTATCTTCTTGCCTCTTCTAAATAGATTCTGTATTTAAGTATTACTAAACTACTTGCAGTCCCTGACCTCTAGTTTTTGTACACTGTTTATTTTTTAATCCAGACTTTGTCAGTCCAGTCCCTATCTCTGTACAACAAACATTAGATTCACATCTGTTATAGTTCTTAGTCATGTAAACAGCTACAAACAATGCAATGTCTCTCCATATGGTAAACTTCTGGAGGGCTGGAATTATATCTAGTTATCGTTGTTTATTAAATGAACCATTCAACATCTCTAACTGAAAATAATGATGATGTGGTATTTGTCTCATTCTGCTAATGTTTCTTTACCTTTTAAAATGTGCATGCTTACTTTGACACTAACAGTATGGCCTATGGACCATCATCGAGGTATGGGCATTATCCAGGTATGAGCTTCACCCAGAAGCTTCTTAGAAAGGCTGAATCTCATGCTCCAGACTTACTGAATCAGGATCTGCAGTTTAACAAGATCCCCACCTGTGTCATATTTACAGGATAGTTTGAGAAGCACTGGTGTAGGAGATATTTCACCTAACAGAGAGTTCCTGTTGCTGTCAAGATGCACATTAAGCCCTTGCATGCCTCACATATATACTTTAATGGAGTACCCACCTTTAGAAGTTGGAAAGCTTTTCCCACTATCCAGAAAAGCCTTGCCTTGCGTAAAAAAGTCTCAAATTGCTCTGAAGAAATTGTCATATTTGTTCAAAAATGTATGTACCTGAATCTAGGTAGTATTTAATTGGTAGATTCTCTGAAATGAGCTGAAAGCAACCACCCTCCATCTGGGGAGTTAGTCTCACTCATCACAGGCCTGACCTTTCCTGGGGACAGTGTCGGCATTTATGTTAGCCTCTCGGCCTTCCCAATATGAAAATATCTGCCTTTTTTAAATCTACTTTTTTCTATAAGGATACTTATCTTGGGTTGCTTCTTTCTGTTACTCTTATTTTCTTTGAAAGGTAACTCAAATTTCTCATTATTATCTGTCATTTCTTCTTTGCAGTTATATTCACCCATCACTCCGTCCTCAACATAGTCTAATCTTAGTGTTACTCAGCTCTTGTCTTAAGAATATTAATGAGCTAAAAGTAAAAGGCTACATATCAACAATTCTATATAGTCTGTTATTTATTCTGTAGTTCTATTCTGCTACCTCAGAGTCTTTTTTTTTTTTTTTTTTAAGATTTATTGTTTTTAACAGAGACAGAAAGAAGAGGGAGGGCCCAGAGTAGTCTCCATAGTTTTATGTCATCAGTTTTTGACATGGTTTTGTTCCACACAGTTGGGCAGGAACCGCACAGGGCGGGAACCAGGCTGAGGGCCTCCCAATGAGAGGCATGCCCCCTCAAGCCAGGGGCTGAACTGGGGGGATGAGAACCAAATTGGAGGCCTTCCACATGGGAAGCACACCTTAGTTCAGTACGTGGGTCTGCACAGGCCAGGGCCAGGACTCGATCCTTGGTCCCCAGGGTTGCAAAGCAAGCATTCAACCCACTGAGACATCCTGGCTTCCCTTAGAGTCTTGAACAGTGCTCAACATCTTTATATATCTTCTGACCCCTCTTAAATCTTTTCATATATGCATTGTTACTAATATTTACATTTGAGTATCAGTATATTTTTTGAAGCTGTGCCCTCTAGCAGAATTCCTCCTCGTTTTGAAGACTTGATTATTCTCTAGAAGCAGACTTATACTTCAGGTCCAAGCTCCTATTTTTCTCAGTAGCCTTTCTTATGCTTAAAATATTCCACAGATTTTTCTTGAATAGCATCATCTCCAGTTATTTTCTTTTTTTTTTTTAATGGCAATTGGCTTCCATTGTTCGACTCTGCTTTTGAAAACTTAATAATGACATCCTTCCTTTTAAAATATCCTTTCCTTGCTGCACCTTTCAACACAGGCCAAACCATCTTTGTTTGCTCTTACTACCATAATTTTCCTCCAGTGTGTCAGAGGACACATCCTGTTAGCAGAACTAACCAGGAGGCCACAAAGAGCTTCAAGTCTCCTCAGAGTCCTTTCCTTAAAACTTTATAGTCCAACAACACAATGTGGTTAAGCAAGGTGAAAGAAGAGCAGGGGAGAAAACAGGAAATTATACTATCACAGGAAATTGTAGTAATAAAGTGAAAAGCCAAGGAAGCAACTGGCCAGGGAGTCATAAATTCAAATCTTAGAGCAGGGATAAATTAAACCTCTTCACTGGCTGGCAGAGTTTTGTATTGTTCTTTTAGTCTTTATTCACATATAAAAGCTTACCTTTGTGACTTGAAGGCCATCTGGTCATTTTACAGTTGAAGTAACTAAGATGGGGAGACATTTAATGATGTACTTAAGGTTTCACAGTAATGGCTGGCAGGAGGAAGTCTAGGATGTGGGTCCTCTGACTCCCAGAGCAGGACATTTTCTCTAATAACTTAGGACAAGTTGCCATGTTCTGTCCTCTTCATACTTCATTATAATAAATCCTTCCCACAAAAGCCATGAAGCCACTTCCTCTTTTACAGATGAGAACTCTGAAGCTGTGGGAGACAAACATAAGGTTCTTCACTGGGAAAGTGCTTTCCTTCACCCTAGAAGATAGGTTCGTATGCATAAAATGACTTTCCCAAGTGAGCAACAATAACTTACAGACCTGAGAGGGGCAGGGAATGAACAAACTCTTTCTCGAACAGGATAGCTGCACTGTGATTGCTATTATATCACAACTGGGAACTGATGCATAGACATACCTACTAAAGAATTTCCATATATGGGAGGTATCTACCTGTCTGACCAGTGCACTGAAAGAGTTTAACTTTATTAATCAAAGCAGAGATAACCCAAGTGGTGGGCATGTGCCCTAAGACATAGGCACATCAGTCTCCTGGGATTTGGGAAATATAATGTTTAAAAACTTTTTAAATGAGGTATACACAGCTAAGTGCCCATATCATAAGTACATAGCTTAATGAATTTTCACAACTGAACATATGTGTGCAGCCAGAATCAAAGTCAAGAAACAATATATTAGCAGCATCCTAGAAGTCACTCATGTTCTTCCCTAGAATCAATACTCATCCAAAAGTAATCACTAGCCTGACTGCTAATGTTGTACATTAACTTGGCCTGTTTTTGAGTTTTATCTCAATAGACTCATGTAGTATGCACTCTTTTGTGTCTAGTTTGTTTCACTCAACATTATGTCTATGTGTAGTGTAACAAAATTTTCCATCATGTTTAATTTTTATTTTTTGTGTATTTTTAATGCATATAACAAAAACTTAGTAGTAGATCCATATAACCTATTATAATTATAAATAAGCATAACATTTATTGGGGATGTGTGCTCAAAACGTTTAGAATTCCTGGATTAAAGTATGATACCACTTATGAGAATATCCTGATTTTAAATCCCAGATGGATTCATTAGCTTTGCTCAGAGAGAACCATTCATAACTAGACTATGATCTTGACCTCAACTAGACATTTATTTTCAATAAACATGTATTTTTGAGCATCCATTGTACACAAATCTTTGTAGGTACTGTGAGACTTATATAAGCAAAAAAGACATGGCTCAAGCTCTTAAGGAGTCTGTCACTAGTGAGAGAAGCAACAGTATACTGAAGTGATTATTCCAGGCTGAATTAAGAGTCTATGAAAGAGGTACAATGAAAATGACATAGGAGACTGGATGAAGAATGGCCAGTCTTCCAGGAAGCTAGAAAAATTCTATTAATAGCTTTACTAGATAAACTCTGAACCCCTTCAGCTTTCTGGTTTCCAAAATTTAATCAGATTTTTCATTACAGAACGAGGATTTTGATTCCCACAGTCTGTTCATTGCATTATGTTTCAGGTTTAAAGCTGTATTGTATGTAACTCTGAACAGTCAAAAGGGGGCAGCATTCACCCTTTTCTGAAAAATCAGAGAACCCTTTGGCCACATCCCTTTCTTTCTAGGAAAAGAATACTTTTATCAGATAGCATTTTACAACATACATGTATTTTAAACCCCTTGTTTTAATTGCTCATTTATAGAGATAGCAACTGATTTGCACCTTCATGTCAGTGAGGCCAATATATTATACATCTATAAATAAAGGCTGTCTCAGGGCCCAGAGTTCCCCTGTTTCTGCTTTTATCCCATAACTGGGTGTGGCAGTCTTGCTCAGACTCATTGCTAAAGGGCGGTGGCTGGAATGAAAACAAAAGGAATCAGACTTCTACCCTGAGAGACAGATTGTCAGGGTGAGCTTGGGAGAAAGAAAAAGGCTGTCTATCTCCATTATTGTTTTAATTACAAATGCTTTTTTAGTTTTCTCTTCTGAATTTTACCCTTTAAAAATATCTCTATTTATAAACATAAAAATTGTATTAAAGGTAAATAAGATGTGGGCACTATGGGGATATATGGTAGTACTCAGTCTTAGGGGCTTCCTTCTCTTGAATAACCATGTAACCTTTAGAGTTTAAGTAACACACAGTTGCCTGCAGTTCTTTCCTTGCTGATGCAGTAGCAGAGGGTGTGGTGGTGGAAAATGAGAAAGGTTTCATGCTGAAGCTGTCAGACTGTGAATCTCTGTGACCTCTAACCACCTGACCACCAGTGACTAATTCTGTTTTGTTTGGCAAAACACTGATTTTGATGACTGACTTATATCACTTCCATGCTCTACTTGATTGGTTTTGAGAAAATCGATGTTGATAGCCAAAACTCAAAATTAACTATCACTTTCTAGATTTCATCGTACAGTATATGGCCCTAAATAGCTTTCTGAGTAACTGTTTTTTTCTTTTTAATTTAAAAGGTAGACCTTAACCAAATGTCCCTGAATGATAAAGGAGAGTTGCCCTCACCATAATTAGCTTTTGTAAATATCAAGCCAAAGGTTAGAGCAAAGGTCATATGATTTCTTTCTTTTGTGATGAAAAAAGGGTTTAGTCATTATGACTGATTTCAGAATAGTAGCTAAGGATTGCTTTCCTTTTAAGCAGAGACTAGACATAGAATAAATTTGGAAGACTCACAGAAGTAATTACATTAATATCAAATAACAGCTAATAGTTTTGTAGCAGTTACAGATACCTGTGACCTTTTGTTTTAGATTTTGTGAAGTTATTTGCCCTGTTAGATAAATGGTGTTGGGGATAACAGCTTTTGAGAAGATACTGATGACATCATGTCACTATGCTTTGCACTTTTGAAAGATGTCATGCCACACAAAGTTGCCATGCCACACTCAGAGTCAAAACAAGTAGTTTGATGTATCCAGAATTTCACAAGGCAAAAGAAAACAAAAACAAACAACATTGAAAAACCCTCAACCTTTGACTCTATTAGCACTCATTTACCTAAATTAACAAGCATTGAACAATAAATATATAAACACTAAAGTGTAAGTGAGAAATAAGACAAAAATATTTTCATTTCTGCTGAAATTAAGCATCATAAAGTTGAGACTGTTATCATTTAAATCAAACAGTAAATTTAAATATGTGTGTATCAAATGATGAGTTAGGACTTCCTCATGAACCAGAGGAGAAAGGTGAATGATCAACCATCCTAAGTTGCCAGGGACTGAGAAGGTCTCAAGAATGTGAAACTTCCAGTTTTAAAATCAGGACCATCTAAGGCAAATTGGAAAAAGTTGGTCACCCTAGCTGTAAGAGGTCTTTGAGGCCATCTAGTCCCATAACCTTATTTTATAGTTGAGAAAAAGGAAGCCAATGGAAACTAAAAGATCTATTTAAGATCTCTGAAGAATCACTTCCTTCCTTTACTCTTGCTAATGTCTTGTCTTTTCTTAGTTTCTCAGGTCACTTATTAAATTTAGACTTTAGGATCATACAATAGCAATAAATGGCTCTTCTCATCAAGTGGGCCTAGGATGGGGATGAGTGTGGAATTGAATAGCTCCAAGAGTAGCTATTCTCTCAGGTTTAAAGGTCACTTGGCTGGCTGTGGAAATACCTAGTTACTCTTCCAGATGAGTGGAAAATACCCTTATCAATAGCTTGAACACTGATCTGTACCTTCCTGAGTGACATTACAAAGTACCAAAGATTGAAGTGAAGCATTCAGAATCACAGAGAGGGGAAACTAGGTTCTGAGACTTAGACTACGTGAGGAATTCAAAAGTGGGGGCACAGGTTACTGACACTTGTTCATCTGGGTCATAAGGAAAGCAGAAAACATAATTAAATTATTCAGCTTGATTTAGGGGCTTCATTTATAGTCACTGCTAGTAGGCTTTGCCTTTCCAAATGAGGGCCATGGAGGGTAATAACTACTAAAATGAATGAAGATGTTGAATGGGAGGTATTATAAAGTTGTGTGTGTTGATGACTTAGACAGTGGAATGGGATAAAGACTGCTTTTGACATCATCAAGTCACTCCACAGAGATGACTGCCTGTACCAAGAGGAAAATGAGAACTACTATTTTGTTTCCATTAATCAAGGAGAGTATTATAGAACTGAAGAAGAGAGAACAAACATGGTGCAAATAAAGTAAAAAAAAAAGCTCAAAATAGAACAGATGAAGGTAAGGGTAGTCAATGCCACTCAGAACCCTGGTATAAGATTTTTCTTCCACTGAAATAGAGACCTGTCTCTTCCATCTCTATTTTACCTGCCAAACACATTACCCACTTTCATTTCACTGGACTCTCCTATATTTATCTGTGGTCTCATCTTGAATATCACTTCTTAGGAAAGTCTCCCCAAACCCCCTGATTCTATTTTAGGTCCCTCTGTTAAATGCCTTTATAGCATTCTGTACTTCTGTTTACCACAGTTTGACATAAAAGTGAAACTTAGCATTAATTAAATTATAATAATTTAATATCTGTATCCCTGCTAAACTCTAAATTCCTTAAGGGAGACACTATCTTTCTTGGCTATTGTTGACTGGGGCTCCTGGCACATAGTAAGCACTCAATAAATTGTATTTGCTGAGTTACAGTACTACATTTAGAATGAGTTCACGTTTCAGATTTTGTATAGGCTTCCTCTGATATAGATCTGAAGTATGTAAAAAAAGTAAGTAAAATATACATGAAAACATTTCCAATGTCTGTATATAGTATTGCTGTTAAGAGAACTGGCTCTGTAGAAAAACAAATGGATCAGAATTTTGGCTCTCATACTACTTCTGGAAAGTTACTTTTGAAAAAGACTTATTTTCATCATTTGAAAAATAAGGATAATTGTGTCTACTTCAAAAATTTCTTCTGAGGATTAAATGAAATACTATAGGACAAACATTAAGCATAGTACTCGAAACATGATATATTTTTCATTATTATTAGGTTATTATTTTGAGTAATTAAAAACATAGAAACAGATAAATGCCCCAAATTCTCAAGATAGTCCATTACATTTTCCACTATGTAACTAGAAATAAAGATTTATATTTATTTATTTACTTATTTATTTTGACAGAGAGAGAGAGAGAGAGATACAGAGACAGAGAGAGAACTGAACTGGGGGAGCTCCCAGTTCAGCATATGGTTCCGCACGGGCCAGGGCTGGGATATGATACTCAGTCCCCGGCGCTGCAAAGTGAGCGCTTAACCCACTGAGCCATCCCGGCTTCCCCGAAATAAAGATTTAATTCTAGTTTTTCCATTGAGTTATCATATGACCTTATGCAAATTATAAATATCTCTAGGTCCAAGTCTCTGCAAAATAAGAGACTTTAAACTGTTCTCTTAGGGACCAAGGTGAGAATCAGCATGCTATGAATACCCTAAATTTATATGCAATTGAATGTTTGTGGTCATTTTCCTAAGCATACTTATATCTTTTACTATATTCTTCAGAGATTGTGTTACAAGTCCGGTTCTTGGGAAGCAGACTCGATGGAGATTAGTGTATACGTGGTATACAAAGAACTCCTCTCAGCAATAACATGTGTTGAGGGAGGTAAAGAAGCAAGATTGGTCAGAGGGAGAAGTTAGCAGTCAAAACAAAATCATTGGCCAAACCTTCTATATTAGATATTTTGATAGATTCTATGGGATAAACATGACTAATATGACAAGTGTCATGACTTTAGCAAATTTATGAATTAGAAGAGAACATAATGGACACCTTTGTTACTATCTTCCCAGCATCTCTCCCCTATGAACTGCTCCTTCTCTGGTTCCAACTCTGCGATTTTCAGGGTAGATGCCATGTTCTTATGGACACTGCCACCTGCCACTATTGATTTCTCCAGGGGTTAGTACCTAAACTAAGTCAAATTGAGTAAAATTTTAAGTTTACTGGGAGAGATGGCCAGTCCTTGGTGATAGGGACCAAAATGTAAAACTCAGGAGATGGCATTGCTCATGACCTCTGTCGGTGAGGAAGTCATGATAAACTTCAAAACCTACCTAGGTGTATTATATGATGGTAAAGAATTCAGTCTCTAAGAGGTTGTAACAACCCTAAATATGTTTGTACCTAAGAGTATAATTTTTAATTACTTGAAGCAAAAATTAATGGAACTGGAAACAAATATATAAATCTACAACTATAGCCAGAGAATTAAATACTCAGTAATTGAGAGAAAAAACATACAGAAAGTCAGTAAGGATATGTGAGTAGAAGACATGAATACTATCAACCAACTTGAACTAGTTGATATTTATAGAACATTCTACTCATAAATAAAAGAATATACATACTGTTTAAATGCATATGGAATAATTAACAAGATAGACCATATTCTGGACTATAAAACAAACCTGAAGAAATTTAAAAGATCAAAATCATGCACAGTATGTTCTCTGACCATAACTAAATTATACTAAAAATCCATAAGAGGAAGATATCTGGAAAATCCACACATATTTTAGAATATAAACAAAACAATTTTCTAAATAATCCATTCCGTAAAAAGGAAGTCACAAAGGAAATTAGAAAACATTTTGTATTGAATGAAAATAAGAATGTAGTACATGAAAATTTCTGGGATTTATCTACAACAGTGCTATATGTGCAATTTATAGAATTAAATGCTTATATTAGAAATGAAGAAAGGTCTCAAATAGATGATCTAAGCCTTAAGAATCTAGAAAAAGAAGAACAAATTTAACCTCAAAGCAAACAGAATCACGGTAAAAGATAAAGAGTAGAAATCAAAGAAATTAAAAACAAGAAAATAGAGAAAATCAATGAAACAAAAAGCTGGTATTTGAAAAGATCAATATAATTGAAAAATTTCTACCCAGATTGAGGAAGGGGGAGAAGAAAAGATAAAAAATGACTAATATAAAAAATGAAAGAAGGAGTATCACTATTGATTCTACAAACATTAAAAGGATAAGAGATTACTACGAACAACTCTATGTCTATACATTCAATCATTTTGATGACATGGATAAATCACTTGAAAGACAAAAACTATCAAAAATCTGATGCACTAATAGGTAATTGAATAGTCCTGTGTCTATTAAAGGAATTAGTACTTCTTACTAAATATTTAGAAAAGAAATAACACCAAGTCCACATAGATTCTTCCAGAAAAATAAAAAAGAGGAAATAATTGTCAACTAATTTTGCCTTGATATCAAAACCAGACAAAAATATTAGAAACAAAGAAAACTAAAAATCAGCATCCCTCATGAATAGATGCTAAAATCATTAAAATATCAGAAAATTGAATCCAACAATATATAAAAAAGATAATACATTATGACTAAGTGAGGTTTATCCTGGAAATACAAGGCTGGTTCAACATTCAAAAATCAGTGTAGCGGGGAGGGAGAGTTGTTGGGGAGAAGGTGGGAGAGGACACCGGATATATGGTGGTGGAGGGGGAGCTGATTCTGGGTGGTGAGCACATAATGCGAAGCATAGGTGATATGATGTGGACTTGTACATCCGAAAACTATGTAGTTGTTACAAATCAATGTTACCCCAATAAACTTAACAATTAAAAAAAAAAAGAAAAGGGAGAAGCCGGGATGGCTCAGTGGGATAAGCGCTCACTTTGCAATGCCAGGGACCGAGGATCGAATCCCAGCCCCGGCCCATGTCGACCCATGTGCTGAACTGGGGAGTTCCCCCAGTTCAGTTCTCTCTCTGTCTCTGTATCTCTCTCTCTCTCTCTCTAAAACAATAAAAAAAATTGAAAAAATAAAAAAGAATTATTATTTTGTATGGCAATATTAAAAATTAAATTATTTCACAATGTAAAAGTAGAGTAAGTAAAATGACATTGAATGTTCTAAGCAGATATCATTTACTCTATTTTAAATTTTCAGTAATATAAAATATGATGTTTTAAAATGTGTAATGACCTTTAAAAATTGCTTTGTATCATTAAAGTAACTTAACTGCAATTCTTAATTAACATCAAATCAAATTATGTTGGTCTTTTAAGCATGGTGGGCCTACATTTTTAGTTAAAATGATCTGGACCTTAAGGAGCTAATATCTAAAATATATAAAGAACTCATACAACTCAAAAACAAAAAAAAACAAACGATCCAATTAAAAAATGGGCAGAAGACCTAAACAGGCACTTCTCTCCTGAAGACATACAAACAGCCAACAGATACATGAAAAAATGCTCAACACCACTAGCAATTAGGGAAATGCACATTAAAACCGCAATGTGATACCATCTTACACCTGTTAGAATGGCTATAATCAACAAGACAAGGGATAATAAGTGCTGGAGAGGCTGTGGAAAAAATGGAAGCCTCATACACTGCTGGTGGGAATGTAAATTGGTACAAGCACTGAGGAAGGCAGCGTGGGGATTCCTCAAAAAACTAGAAATGGAATTGCCATATGACCCAGAAATCCCTCTCCTGGGTATCTGCCAAAAAAACCCAAAAACCTTAATCTGCAAAGTACATGTACCCCAATGTTCATCGCAGCACTGTTTACAATGGCCAAATCGTGGAATCAACCAAAGTGTCCTCTAATAGATGACTGGATAAAGAAGTTGTGGTACATTTATACAATGAAATACTACTCAGCAATAAGAAAAGATAAAATGCAGCAATTTGTGACAACATGGATGGCCCTTGAAAACATCTTAAGCAAAATAAGTCAGAATGAAAGAATCAACAAATGTATGACCTCACTTATAGGTGGAATGTACAACTGAAAGGAACAAAGAAACAAAGACTCATGGACACAGTCAATAGTTTAGTGGTTACCTGAGGGTAAGGGGGGAGGTGGGTGA
>PVKE010023419.1:0-24657 GCA_004027555.1 Craseonycteris thonglongyai
GATAATCATGTGGTTTTTATCCTTTGTTTGGTTTATGTGCTGGATTACATTGATTGATTTGCGAATGTTGAACCATCCTTGTGCCCCTGGGATAAATCCCACTTGGTCATGGTGAATAATCTTTTTAATGCATTGTTGTATTCTGTTAGCTAAAATTTTATTTAAGATTTTTGCATCAGTGTTCATCAGTGAGATTGGCTTATAGTTTTCCTTTTTGGTATTGTCTTTCCCAGATTTTGGTATTAGGGAGATATTAGCTTCATAGAAAGAGTTGGGTAGTACTGCCTCCTCTTGAATTTTCTGGAATAGTTTGAGGAGGATGTAGCCCATTCTTCTTGATGTTTGACCTTAGCTGTAATGTTTTTCCTTTTCCATGTACATCTTAGGAGCTAAAGCTCACATTACATTCACTTTTGCTTTTTAAATCCACTGAGCCTTTAAAAAAAGATATTTTCATGTTTACAGTGGTAGTATATAAAACTTCATTCACTGTCTTTCTGATGCTAAATTAATTAGTTTGATTTTATAGTGATGGGATCATTGTGTGGTAACTATATTAAGGAAGAATGGATTTGATTGACTACATTTTTAACTGTTGCTTAAATGTTTAATTTAAAAGCATTTCATGGCTATGATAAGTTATGCTGTATAATTTGCCTTTACACATTTATGTAATTGAAGTTATCAGTGTGGTCAAAGGCTGTAATCAAAGAGAAATGCTCCAGTATGACGTATGAACTATCTTACCTTGCCCTTGAGAACAAGTGTTGTAATACCGGTAATTTAATGGTTCCTGGGGTGTTTAGTCTATTTTTTTTGCTCATATGATAAAGGCTTATCCACCTTGTATCATGTAAAGTGCATTGCCTTGTTTTAATGTAGTCAAGTTGTTACTACCTACGTATATTTAACAATTTAGCCTTAGTTAAATGATGAGTAAAAATTACACGTCTTAGGACAATTATATAGGGATATCTCTGGTATCACTGCTAGGCAAAGTGATAAGGCAACAGAAAGAATCTTTCCAAAAGAATTTGTATGTTATATTTGCAAAGCTCATGAGAAGATTTAAAGAATTCAGTGTAGTAGCAAGAGGTTTTACTGTGCACCAAGATTAATGTCCCTTTTGCTAGATGACTTCTCTATTAGGTCCATCAACTAGAGTACTCAATACTAATTGTGTTGGAAAGAGAGGTAGAGGGTTATAGCATATATTCAAAGGAAAGAAAATCTTGTAAGATCAAGTTAAAATAGAAAAATGGGCAAAAACAAGTATTTTACAAAAAAATACATACAAATGGTATGCAATCTATACCCATGACTTCACTTATTATAAGTGATAAAACTCAGTGAAATACTATTTATCACCTCTCAGAATGAAATTGAAAAGCTTTTAGCTTGCTCTACATTTTTAACTTTTAATTTTGAAAAAATTGTGAACCCACATTAAGTTGCACATATATATCCATGTGCACTTCACCCAAGTTTCTCCAATTTCCCACGAATGGTGACATCTTATATAGCTATAGTAGAATGTCAAAACCAGAAAATTGACAATGATGCATTACTCTTACTAGGCTACAGATCTTATTAACCCCTTGACATACAAAGATGTCTTAGATATGTAATGTGTTCCTAAAGCTATTGTAAACATTGACATCTCTGAGACATGCACAGAATTCATTTGCTTTGAATGCAGTTATAATGCAAATATTATCAAGAAATAATGATATGTATTCAGTGTTAAAGTGTGCACTGTTGAAATATTCCCTTTGAGATGTCTGTTTTGAATTTGTGCAAAAGTGACACTGAAAGCCAAATGTAGCATTTGAGTGAAAACAGTTGAGACTGATACTCAACAAGTTCATACAGCTGACTATTCAACAGAAGATTCAAATTCAAGTGGGTAGCCCTACCCAACTTAATGTTTGTAAATGTGCAAGATTTACAAGCATATTTATATCAAGCAGTGATGATTGTGATTCAGGAGATGAAGAACGGAATTGGGAAGAAAAAAAAAAAAGTAAAACCATTTACCCAAATTGCTGGTATAAATGATTTAATTGTGTGAAGACTAGGAGCAAATTCTATGCCTCTTTGTGTTTTGAAACAAGTGCTCAGTGATGATATTTTTGAAATAACCAAAGAAACAAATAGTTATGCAAGTCAAAAGATGAAGGACCAGAACTTAAAGAAAGATGAGGGTGGTTTCCAGTAACAAGTGATGAAATGAAAGCATACCTTTTGTTAAGTATCATAATGTTGCAAGCACAAAAATCTAAAGTAGATATGTACGGTCAAAAAACAATAAGATACAACTGATGTTTTCAAAAACTATGCCTCATTAAAGTTTCTGGGCTATATCACATTTTCTTCGCTTTGTGGATAATGAAATTGTATGTAAAGAAGATAGACTACAAAAAGTGCTATAGTCTGTTACTTGAATAGTAAGTTTGAACAACTATACTCTGGATGAAGATGTCTCCCTAGATGAGTCATGATGGAATTCAAAGGATGACTAGGGTACTTGCAATTTATAGCTATCAAACATGCCAGATTTGGAATCCCAAGTTTACAAGTTATGTGAATCCAGTACTGGATATTGTACATGCAAATGTTACCTTGGAAAATAAATAGTATTTATTGTTCACATTGAATTTTATTCAATTTATATGTCAAGGAGTTAAACTCTCACCATTTGTTTTACCTGCTTTCATTTGTGTGTGCATGTGGGTGTATATAGTTCTATGAAATTTTATTTCATGTATAGTTCAAGATAATTACCACCACAATTAAAATATGGCTGTTTGATACACACCTCTTTATATTCATGCCCTTCCCTTTCTCTTCACAACTACTATTCTGCTCTCCATCTCTATAACTTTGTGATTTCTAGATGGTTACATAAGTGACATAATATAGTATGCACATTTTAAGATTGATGTATTACACCAAATGTAATATCCTTGAAGTTCATGTAGTTTGTTGCAGGTAATTCATTCTTTTTTACCCTCTGTTATATTCCTGTGTATGGATGTATCTGTACAACCATTCACCCATTGAAAGACATTTGAATTGTTTTTAGCATTTTACCATTACAAATAAAGCTGCTATGCTATGAACATTTGTATAAAAGTTTTCATCTGAAACTGCTGAACTGTTTTCCAGAGGGGATGTACTGCTTGACATTCCCTCCAATAATGTATGATAGGCAAAAGATTTCTGATCAGAATCTGGGGAAAATGAGGGCAGATAGTACAAAATCTTTAAGATAGTGAAAAAACAAAACAAAGCAAAAACTGTTAAACCTAAGTTCCCCATTTAATGAAAATATCCAAAAATCCAATAATGAAGGGGAAGTAGCTGCATTCTTTTTATTTTATTTTAAAGAAATCATTTAGGGGAAGCCGGGATGGCTCAGTGGGTTGGGCGCTCACTTTGCAGTGCCGGGGACCGAGAATCGAGTCCTGGCCCCGGCCCGTGCGGAACCATATGCTGAACTGGGAGCTCCCCTAGTTCAGTTCTCTCTCTGTCTCTGTATCTCTCCCTCTCTCTCTCCTCTGTCAAAAAATAAATAAATAAATAAGTAAATAAATAAATAAAAAGGCTTCATTTAAAAAAAAAAAAAAAGAAAGAAATCATTTATTTGATCATGTTCCAGACTGCTTCTAATTATTTCATTTGCTGCGTTCTTATAAAAGAAAAATTAAAAGGAATTTGTCACTAGCAGCTCTACTTGTAAAGAATGGCTAAAGGAAGTTTCTAAAGAAATAACAAAAGATGACTTGGAACAATAGAAAGAAAAGAACATTGGAATGAGTAAAAACAAAAGTGTAGGGAAGCCTGGATGGCTCAATGGGTTAAGCACTTTCTTGCAGCCCCAGGGACCCAAGATCAAGTCCCGGCCCCAGCCCATGCAGACCCATATGCTGAACTGTGGTGTGCTTCCCATGTGGTAGGCCCCCATTTTGGTTCTCGCCCCCTGGTTTGGACCCTGGCTCGCAGAGGCGTGCTTCCCATGCAGGAGGACCCTGGCCCAGTTCCCATCCTGGATGGCCACCACCCACCTGTGTGGAACAAAGCCCCCAGTTCAGTTCTTGCCGGGACCTATGTGGGAGGCTCCCGGCCCAGTTCCTGCCCTGCGCAGCCCTGTGCCCGCCTGTGGAGTGAAACTATATGGAAAACTAATGTCAACTATGGAGACTGCCCTGGGCCCTCTCCCTTCTCTCTGTCTCTCTCTGTCTCTGTTTCTCTCTGTCAAAAATCAATAAAATCTTAAAAAAAACACCAAATTAAAAAAAAAACCCCACCAAGTATGTATATTCTTATGAGTTGCAAAAATTATAACATTTGATGTGATCAACATGTTTTTTGTTTTTGTTTTTGTTTTTTTTTATAATGAGATATTGTACATTTTGTATTGATTGACAATGTAAACACGATAGGGTAATGTACAGAACAGCTCATCGAGTAAGTGGCCTCCACAGATATGTAAGCGTGAAGTTGCAATTCGGTCGTGAGAATACGCTGTAGAGAGCTCCTCGAAATGTCCAGTGTTTGACCAACATGTTGTTTTTTTTTAAATTAAATTTATTGGGGTGACATTGGTCAGCAAAGTTACTTGGGTTTCAGGAGTACAACATGTTTTAGAAATAATTAAGAGCTAAATTTAAAAAAATGTATGAGTAAATTGAGCTTCATAAAAATTTAAAATTTTTGTGATACATATGCACCATCAAGAAAGTTTAATGACAGTGTGCATTAAATAGATTCACAGTGTTATACAGCCGTCACTTTTATCCATTTTCATCATCTGCACTCATTAAATAATAACTCTATATCCTTCTGTTCCCACAGTTCCTGGTGACCATCACTCTAATTTTGTCTCCAGTAGCATGCTCATAGTTAAAACAATGTACAATACGAAGTGTTGGAAAGGATGTGGAGAAATTGGAAACCTCATAATTTATTGGTATAAATATAAAATGGTGTAGCTACTTTGGAAAACAGTTTGTCAGTTTCTTAACAATTTCATCATATGTGTATCATGTGACTGAGAAAATCTACCTTTTAGATATCTCCTCAAGAGAAATAAAAACACGTTCACAAAAAGATGTGTATACAGATATTCATAACAGCATTATCATAATAGCAGTCAACTGGAAATAATCCAAATTGCCGAGAATTTATTGGAGAACATGTTGTAGTATCTCTGTACAAGGGAATACAACCCAACAATGTAAAGAAATGAATGATACCTGAAACAACATGATAAAACTGAAAAATTATGTAAGTGAAAGAAAATAGAAGATAAATTACATGATTCTGTTTATGACTATTTTTAGAAAAGGCAAAAGACATTGTTTGGAGCACAGAATTTTAGATCTTCTATAAAGTCATGAAGAAATTTTTGGTGTGATGGAAGTGGTTACACACTGTATAAATTTACTAAGGATTACTCACATATTTTAAATGGTTGATTTTATGTATAAATTTACTAATGAATCAGAACTGACCCACAGCTATGGTGAAGGGGTAAGCAAATCATTTCCCCAGAAAATAAGTATGTAACTGGACAGAATTTTGAAAAGTAACTACAGGCATACCTGGGAGGTAGGGTGGATAGGGTTCCAGAACACTACAGTAAAGCAAATATTTCAATAAAGCAAGTCACATGAATTTTTTGGTTTTCCAGTACATATAGAAGTTATTATGCAGAGGGTGCCAAAAAATTTATGCATATTTTGGAAAAGGAAAAAAAACTATTAGAATTGTAATATTCAATATATACCGGTAACCAAAGATGAATACAAGTCATGTTTGACTACTGCAATTACAAGAGGTGTTCAAAGTAGTTACCATCAGCATCCAAACACTTCTGATTATAGCTAGCTTCTGCTTGAACAATGTTGACCAAAATGTCCTCTTGCATCACTGTGCATGCCATTTCAATTTACCATGTGACTCTAACTTAATCACGAATGTGTGCAGTTAGGTGTGTTTCAGGTTCAGTTGCATACTCACACCTTCATTGTCATTGTACTTCCATATTGGGAAAACTGGATAGCCACATGCAAAAGAAAGAAGTTGAGCCTTCACCTAACACCATATAAAAATTTACACAAATGAATTATAAACCTAATCATAAGACCTAAAACTATTAAATTCCTACAAGAAAACATGGGAGCAAAGCTTCAGGACATTGAATCGGGCTGTGACTTGTTTGATATAACACTAAATGCACAAGTCATAATATAAAAAACAAACAAGTGAAACTATAGCAAACAAAAAAACTTCTGCATGTCAAAGGAAACAGTCATTAGAGTGAAAAGGAAACCTATAGATTGGGAGAATATAATTGTAAATTAAATATCTCGTAAGGAGTTAACTAGTATGTATAAGAAATTTCCTGCAACTCAGCAACAAAAAGCAACCTGATTGAAAAACGGTCATTGGACTTGATAGATGTTTTTCCAAAAAAGATATAAAGACGACAATGAGCATGTGAAAAGATGTTCAATGTCACTACTAATTAGAGAATTTCAAATCAAAACAAAAATGAGCTATTACTTTCCATCTATCAGGATAACCACTATCAAAAGAACAGAAGTAAATGTCAAGGATGTGGAGAAGTTGGAAACCCTGTTAACTGTTTGGTGGTAATAAAAAAATGATGCAACCATTATGGAAACCAGTGTGAAAGTTTCTCACAAAATTAAAAGTAGAATTGCCATATGATACAGAAATTCCACTTCTGGGTTTACATGCAAAATAATTCAAAGAAGTATCTCAGCGATATATTTACATGCCCATAGTTATTACAATATTAATTACTGTAGCCAGGAAATAGGAACAATCAAAATGTCCATCAATAGATGAATGGATAAAGAAAAATGTGAGATGTACATACAATGTAATAATATTTTACAACCTTAAAAATGACATTTTGTCACATGTTACACTGTGGATGAACTTTGATGACATTATGCTAAAGGAAATAAACCAGCCACAAAAGGAAAAATACCATATTCTGCTATTTGGACTAGTAGTCAAAATACGAGAACTAGGAAAAGGAGGAAGAAAAATTAGTGTTCAGTGGGTAGAGTTTCAGTGTTGCAAGATCAAAAAGTTCTAGATGTTGGTTATAGAACAGTGTGAATATATGTAATAGTCCAGAACTGAACATTTAAAAATGGTTAACATGGTAATAAAAAAAGAACTACACATCAAAAAAAAAAATTGATAAACCTGTAGCTTGATTGAATTGTGAGTTCAAGCCAGAGCAATAAGGCAAGAAAATTAAAACATAAAGATAGGAAAGGATGGCAAATCAGACATTTCTATATAATGGATTGTTGTAATGATTATTGTACTGTAGAAAATCATTGAATTATAAGCAAATTAGATGACTTTTATAGTATGTAAATTATATCTCTAAATCTATTCACAGTAAAAGAAAAGTTAATATTGCGAGTATAGGACTTCTTCCTGGGTTACTTCAGATTAATTTCTTTGTGTGATTATCATAATTGAATATTGGTATAGTAAGTTTTCCCTTGGAAACTTCAGATGTGTAAATATTTTGTTTCTTGAGTTAATAACTTGTTTTGTAAAATGAATACATATTTTTTTCTAAACATCAAACAGTACAATGGGAAAATTGTATGGAATGCAAATTATATTTTAATATGCTTATCAGACAATTAAGTGGAATAAATCTGAGATGCAGTACTACCTGCTGTAATATACTTCTGCTTTTATGACTTGGTAATATTTTTAAAAAAGTGATGTGTCCATCTAAAAACTAGGAGTTAAAAAACATAACTTTTGTACTTTAAATAAAAATTTTATGTGTAATTTGTCTAATATATGGATGGCTATTTGTGTTTAACCTGTGATGTTGTTTTTTTTGTTCTATTGCAATCACGAAAAAAAATTTTCTAGCAGGTTATAACACAATAAGAACTATATGCTTTATACTGCTCTGTATAGCTTTTTGTTTTTGTTGTTTTGTGAACCTATGCTTTAAGAAATTATTGTCTCTGTCATGTACAGTAAAGTTAGCTAATTTTAGAGTTTTATGGTCGACCTACTGGGGTCACATTATATCTTTCTCATTCCTAAAATGACACTCTCATCCTATCTTGACAAGAATAACCTTCCAGTATAGTGGAAGCATGTTATTTGATCAGGGACACTGTGGTGTAGCTGTGTATATCTTCAAGCTCTGTAATTGATGAGTAAAGGTTAACTTTCACTTGCCTTTTATCTTTTTGTAAAGGTGCTTTTGAGTGAGGATTCTGACAGCGATGGTATTGTGGCCCACTTCCCTGCTCATGAAAAACCAGTGTGCTGTATGGCTTTTAATACAAGTGGTATGTCTTTTCTATTTTCTTTGTCATTTATATCATGGGTTTTTTGGTCAATTACTTTAGAAATGATAAATATGAAATATGGAATCTGACTCTTCTTATATGTGTCAGTGTATATCAGAAAAGTAATTAGTCTTCAATAAGTGGTTATTAAGTGAATGAGTTTATCATAGTAAAATTTTAGATACTTTTAAAGTTTTTATTAAATTTATTGGGGTGACATTGGTTAGTAAAATTATATACTTCTCAGATATACAATTTTATTATATATATATATGTATATATATATGCATACACTATATATATATATATATATATAGTATTGTGAGATACCTCTTAAACATTAGTTTCACTCTCAATAACATGGTGATTGAATTGCAGCAGTAGGTAAGCAGAATTGTTGAGTTGCATTAATTTCTGTATTATAATTAAGACAAGAACATCAATATTCCAGACTACGTATGTATTTATGTATGTGAATGCTGTTTTATTTGTTACTTCAAGTTTCTTTTACAATTTGTAATGTTTTATAAACTATTTTACTTATCTATTTTCCTTGTGTGTGTGTATGTTTCTTTCCTGGTTGTTTTTAAGGCATTTGATATTGAGAGATGTTATAGCAATTTTGAATACCCTGTTAATTTTTGTGTTTTTTTCTCCCAAGATTATTATTATAAAAAGTTTCAAACATATAAATATACTTAAAAGATAATATAGTAGTGATCATGTACCATCATCTCAAACAGGTGTTCACATTTTAGTATATATAATATATACATATGTATATTTTGCTTAACCATTTGAATTTAAGTTACATATAGGATAACATTTAACTCAATACAAATTACCGGTAATTATGCATTTCCTAAAAATAAGGACCACTTCCTACATAACCTTGTATTACATTGTAGTTCAGAGAAGTAACACATTATATTATCTAATGTCAAGCAATAATTTAAAATTCCCATCTGTTTTAAAAATGTGTTCTCTAGCTGCTTCAACTGAGATCTAATTAAAGTTCAGTTCTTACATTTTGTGTCTTTTTGTTCTTTTAATCCAACATATAACTTTCACCTTTTCTTTTTTGCAGTGTTCAGTCCGGCTATCTTATGCAAATTCTTCATTTGTCATATTTTTTCATTATAATAATGTTTTATTTATTCTCTAAAGAGGCTTTGAAATACATTCAGGCTAAGAATTTTTTTTAACTTCATAAGTATTGCTGTCACAATCATTTAAACCCAGCAGGAGACACATATCGGGTTGTCTTGCTATTTTATGATACTATATTTAATCATGTGGAGAAGTTAGTGATCCATCAAATTTCTGCATATCGCAGCAAAGTTTCTCTTGTAGAAATTAGCAAATAATCTGTAGGTTATTTTGACCTCATCTTTGAATCCACTTGTTACTTAATAGTTTTGTTGCATTAAAAGCTGTAGAATAGTGATTTTTCTAATTCTATTCTGTTTTCTGCATTGATTATCTGCTATTCTATTAAAGAAAGTTTTCTCTCATCAACTGGGAATGAACCACATATTTTCCTGTATGTAAAAGGCAGGGTAAATGCTGAATTATTTCCCTTAAATTGCCTATTTTTATAGTTAAGAAATGATTTAATAATTCCAGTAATTGTATTCCACTCCAGTGAGTTATTTTTAAAATAGTTTGTTTCTAAATAAAATATTAGATTGCTCTTTTGGTTTCAGAGCTGAAATAGTCTTCATCAACTCTTTTCAGATATTATTTCTTTGGTTGATGAGTCTGAAGAGACTGCCATTTTTATCTTATCTGCATAAGTGGTCCTATTAGTTAAAACTGATGAAAAGACCCATCTTTACCTTCTTTTCATCTTTTCAAATAATGAATAATGGTAAAAGGATAATATGGAGTTCTTTGACTAATCTTCCTTTTAATATTTTAGTTATTTTTGTAAAGATTTATTTTGTTTTTGACAGAGACATAGAGAGAGAGAGACAGAGAAAGAGAGAGAGAGGGAGAGAGAGAGAGACTGAAGGGGGAGGACCCAGAACAGTCTCCATAGTTGTACATCATTAGTTTTCGTCATGGTTTCATTCCACACAGGTGGGTGGGGGCCGAGCAGGGCAGGACCTGGGCTGGAGGCTTCCCACATGGTAGGCACTTGCCAGTTCAGCATAAGGGTCCACATGGGCCGGGATTTTATCCTCAGTCCCCAGGGCTGCAAAGCGAGTGCTTAACTCACTGAGGCATTTCCTGGCTTACCCTAATTAGTCATTTTTGAAAGAGAAAAAAAAATTTTGTAGTGACTGTTAATCAGTATGATTGATTTAATTAATGAAAACAAAGATTTATGGAAGTGCTCTGAATATAGTGGGAATTAAATGAAATTTAAAGTAACAGCCTGGAAGTTATGTCCCCTAAAGCACTCTACTTGGAGTAACTAGTATGAGTCATTTTGATAGTCCATCTGTTATATCAAATCTTTTTTGTATTAATGTATATTTCATATTACCATAGTCGCAGTGCTTCAGAAACTGGAAACTTAATTTTTTTCTATTACTTTTCATTATAATAAGAACATACTGTGTAACCTAGAGAATGTTGTAGTGATTCGTATCATTGTCTAGCAGTTAATTCTAGAAAATCAATATTTTTTTCCTATGGTTTCATAATTCTGATCTATAGTAGCCTTTTTTTTTTTTTTCTGTTTGAACTCCCCAATTTGTGTTTTTATGATAAAATTAATGTTTTTATATTTATATTTATACCAGGGCACCACGCATGGTGGGAACTGGGCTGGGGGCTTCCCACATGGGAGGCACACCCCATCAAGTTAGGGGCTGAATTGGGGCGTGAGAACTGAATGGGAGGCCTCCTGCATGGGAAGCACACCTCAGTTCAGCATATGGGTCCGCACAGGCTGGGGCTGGGATTTGATCTTTTGTCCCTGGGGCTGCAAAGTGAGCACTCAACCCTCAGAGCCATCCTGGCTTCCCTGATATATTTTTCAATGTGTCATCATTTTTGCAATATTTTATAACTGCTTTGTACCTGTTTAAATATTTGAATTAAATGGAGGGTACATAACACAACAACCACTCACAAAATTGGTTTGCAAAACCTTTTCATGGAACCTGGTAGGCAGAGATTTAATGCAATTGCTTACAATTCATCTTAGTTATTTCCTGTTCAGGTTTGAATGTTTTTGCTATTCAGAATGTGATTGTTACTGCTTGAGTACGGTACAAGTATGTGTATAAAATGTTCAGTTCTCAGTGATGCAAAGGCCTTACTATTTGTTTTTTTTTTTTAGCTGGTCAGTAATTGAACAGCTTTATAGAGAGGCTATGGCTGCCAATTATTATCCTACTCCTGTCTTTACGTGACATTTTATTTTGCTTGTCTAGTTTCTGTGTCATATTTCTTGTTTGATCCTGTCTGTGTGGATTGAGATATAAATACATACATATGAAAATTTTGAGGCAAGAGGCTGAATTTTCATTTTTAGATGCACGGATATGTTAGTAGTTATTATTTTTTCCTTTATTTATGTTGTAGTTTAAAAAATCTTTTTGGAAGGTCAAATGATTTATTTTCTATCAATTTGTATAAGTCCTCTGTAAATTTACTTATGTTATAAAATGAGGCAATTTTCTTTTCTCTGGCTGAATTACTTCATCTAGATTCTGAATTTTATTAATTGAATTTATGTACAAAGGAATCCCATCCCCGGCCCATGCAAACCTATATGCTGGACTGCGGCGTAACGTGACCACCGGGAAAGTGGTGGAGGTTTTCGCCTCTCATGTGAGAGGCCTGTAGTTCGGTCGTGCACCCTGTGGCCCCATATCCACCTGTGTGTAATGAAACCGTGTCACAACTAATGATGTACAACTATGGAGACTGCTCTGGGCCCTCTCCCTTCTTCCCCTCCCCCCACACCCCAACTTCTCTCATACAATAAAATAACTTTTAAATAAAACATGATGACTTGCGTGTGACCGGCTGAAGGAAGAGGACTTGCCAGCCCCTGCAGTTAATATTGAGGCCTCCTGGAGTTTGAGCTTGTGTACCAGTAAGCTCTGAACGCTGTGCTCTGAAAGCAGCTTAGCCACCAATGGACACTTGCACATACTGAGGACTTGGGTGGCACATAGGCCTCAGGTTGAGGCTTCACTCCACCACACGCAGTGTGCTATCAGACCAACGCTGAAGCTGCCTAGTGAAGTGGCCCAGTGATCTTGGCCCTGCATGTTGCAGTGAAGGCTAACTGGAGTAGGGCATCCTCGGGCCTGGTGCATAGGTGTGTACTAAAGGAGGATCCAGAGCCCAGGCCGTGTTCAGGGCGGGCCCCAGCGGCAGCAGTTTACTCAGCCAGGCCCCTGTTATCAGCTTGCCCCAGGATAATTGAGCCCTGGTCACTCATCTGGTCGATGCCCTGATTTGTACTCGCTGACCCCAGCTCTAGTCATCCAGCGATGGGTAAGGCAGCCCAAAGCTTTTGGGAATGTGTCCTGAATCTGTTTTCTAAAATGCCTCACTGGTGGTCATGAGTCGTAGGCCAGCCTCCAGGTCAGCCTCTAGGAGAGCCTTTTCGCAATTCTCATGGTCAGCCTACACTCATGTCTGCCATCTTCAGCTCTATTCACATTGGATTTTTTCCACCCTAACCTCAGACCTGCTCCTTACCACTTCCATTTCCCCTCCTCCTGTGTCTTTATAAACCCTTTAAGTTCTTCCCGTTTGGCTTTTCTGGCCCCAGACCAGGCTCCTTCCTCTTTCCTGGGGTCTGATGCTGTTTCCCTCATTCTCCCATCTGACTTGCAATTCTTTCTCATGCGGCCTTTGATCCCCACCTGCACCAAAGAACATCCACAGTCCAGAGCATCTCAACATTCAAAACACTTCTTTATTAGCTAGCTATGAATTGTATGAAATGGGTGGATAAGGTTTCGTGGTCTTTCAGTATGTCCGGTTAGAGAACCTTGTATCTCGGGAAAAGCCCTGGGAATGCACAGCGCCCCCAGCTCTCCTCGCGGGCCTCATCGCATGTAGCCGTAGTACAGGGAAATGCCCATCTCTTTTTCCCTCTCCACGAAGAACTGCACTTTCTCCAACGAGGTGTACTTGGCCGCATCCTCCCGCTCCTGCTGAGCCCTCCGCTTCATGGCCTCCTGCTCTGGCCTTTGTTCTGCGGTAATGGGCGTGGACACGACCGGCCCAAGAATATCAGGCATCCTGCACGGTTTTGGTTGCTTGGCAAAGTCGTCCAGGAGGTAGCAGGGTTGGGGCCTGGGCAGGGGCAGGAACCTGTT
This sequence comes from Craseonycteris thonglongyai, assembly GCA_004027555.1. Lineage (NCBI taxonomy): Eukaryota > Metazoa > Chordata > Mammalia > Chiroptera > Craseonycteridae > Craseonycteris > Craseonycteris thonglongyai. Next base: position 13,670 of record PVKE010023419.1, read on the forward strand.
CATGGCAGTGGGCTGGGGCTCCTGCTACCCTGAAGTGCAGGTTGGTGTTTTGGAGGGCGCTGGCCCTGAAGCAGTTGATGGAGAGACGCTCTGCCGGGTGGCGCTCATCAGACCTGGTTGGGTGGGGTTGGTCACTAATGGCTGTGACGGTGTCCTGTCAGAGCCGAAGGAGCTGGCTGGCCTGAATGGACTGAGGCAGGTGGAGGGGAGTGAGTAGAAGCAGACTGGGCAGGGCAAGCCACAGCAGGCCGATGTGATGGCCGAGAACGCGGCCTGCAAGGAGCAGGTCGAGGCTGAGGCTTGTCCTCAGGGAGAAGAGGCAAGGGTATCAACTTGACCTTCCCGGGTGGTGGCCGCTCGTATTGGGATGGGGATGAACCTGTTTCTTCAGCAATGCCCTCGGGTTATGGAGGCTTGGCTTGAGTTTTCTTCTGATGTTGGCATTCACATGGGGTATTGAGGCAACATTTGGAATGGCTCTGGGCCTTGGGGGTTGCTTGAGTTTCCCAGGATCTGGGCAGAAGACGGTGCAGTTTTCTGATTACGCTTCTGCCCCAGTGCGTGATAAACCTGCACGGCCTCCAGCATGTGCCTGCCTGGGCTGCTTCGTGGCTTTTGGAAGGACTCTTGGCTCATGTTGGGTGGATTTTTCTTTCTTTTGATCCTGGGAGTGGTCATGGTGTCTTTTGCTTTGCGTTTGTCCCCTGGCTGCTTACTGTGTCCAGCGTTTTTGGAACCATTTCCCCTGGTGGTATTGTCCTTGTCCTTGTCCTTGTCCGTGTCCTTGTCTTTGTGCTTGTCCTTGTCTTTGTCCTTGTCCTTGTCCTTGTCCTTGTCTTTGTCCTTGGCCTTGGCCTTGGCCTTGGCCTTGGCCTTGTCATGGGTCTTCTTGGTGATGACCCTGCTGGAAGCATGCTCCTGAGGTTGGGTGTTGGAACCCTTGGCCGTGTTCACAGGAGCCCTGTCACTGGCACTATGACACAGAACCAGTTCTTCCCCTAGCAGGCTCTCTGGGTTCTGGGGCTGCATTTTGGTTTTGGGGCCACCACTGAGGGGCTCAGAGGCTTTATGTTTGTGGTTCTCGGGCTGAGGAGTGGAAGCCTTCTTGACCCTTGCCTTTTCCCGCACCTGCTTGGACTGGATAGGTGGGGTATCTGTGAGTCGGATCACCCCAGAACCTCTGGATGGAGCGAGGTCCTTTGCAGAGTAGTAGAGCCGGGCCACGTAACCCCCCTTTGCCTTTGTAGAGACACCTGCAGAAGCCTCACTAGACTCAGTTCCATCAGCAGGTGTCCCTTGGTCTTGAGGACTCAAGTTGTCCTTTCCCAGGTCAGCTTTTTCAGGGGCAGGCTGCTCCTGTTGGCCCGGGGGGTCAGTGCAGGCCATGAGCTCGTGACTGTCAAGGATTTCTGAAGGCAGCAGTGGAGGGTCTTGGTTGTTCATTGTGGTCTGAATGGCATCCAGAGGCTTTGAAAGCTGAACTTCAGTATCACCCGAGGTCTTAGTCTTTGTCTGTTCCTGACTTGGAGCTGCAGGCAGCACCAGACTTGTAGAACTCTAGATTGGAGACATCATGAAAATGTCCTCAAGCTCAGGTGGTGGGTTGCGCTCTAGCATCTGGATATCTCTGCTACTGTAGGACTTGGCGTGTTCTTGAGTTTGTGTTAGACACAACATGGGGCTTGGAGGCTGCCATTCCAGGGAAGGCTCCGTGACTACAAAGGAATCAAGGAACAATCAGGTCCTGGTAAGTCAGAGGCTCCCCGTATCACCACTGCAGGGGCTGTGCACCTGGCAGCAAGAGGAAAGCCATTGCTACTAGCTCTTCTTTAAGGATCATGGACAGTGCCCTGTGCTAGGAGACAGAAGGCGACTGTGCTAGTGGTTCCTAGTGATCGTGTGACGCCATTGTCCTTGGTTTTCCTTGTATTTCCCAGGGTGGTTATAAGTCAAATGAAAAGGAAAAGTGATTCTAAACATGTTTTACAAGCCTCACATTGTCCGAGGGGATCCTGTCCATTCTGTCCACTTTCCCAAAAGGAGTAAGAAACCTCATATCATGCACTAGGAGAGGGAGTGGAGCTTGTCCGATGAAATCGATGAGCAAGGACAGATTCTTAACCTGCTTGCTTTGGACAAGAACTTGGAAGACAGAGTCTTACATCCTGGTGTTAGATTAAGGAAGGGAGGGAAAGTGAAACCGGTACTGTCCCATTGGAAGTTCTAAAATGTCTTCCAAAGAGAGTCAAGCAACAGAGCAGGGAAGGGCTTTCATTCCCGTGTGTTGGGACCGGAGGCCTGAGAGGTAGGGCAGTGAGAAGTGTGGTATGCCTTCGTGTGATCTTGCGGTTCTCGTACATGTAGCACATATGGCCAGTACAGTGTGTCACCTGCCGCCTCTATTAGCTGTGCTTATGTAGAGTGTGAAAATGGCGAGCGCTGAGTGAGAGCAGTGCTGCTCAAGTCTCAGTTCTTCAATTCTGCCTCTCTGTGGCCTCACCACTTCCCAGCTGCTGAGTGACCCTGGGTTTGAAGGCTGACTGTTCCTGTCCCTTGTAGCTGTTGCTACTCACCTTGAGAACTTGTCTGGGTGATGGGCTGAGCAGACACAGAGGCATAGGTTCCAGGGCTGGAGGCTGGGGGGGAGGGTATCTGTGGGCTGAACGCCACTCAGCCCCATGATGCTGTGTGGGTGCGTGGCAGAGGCCCTCGTCCCTGTGTGGGACATGGAGCCATAGGATTGCGGGCGGTGGCCCAGCTCTCCAGTCAGCGTGCCTTGAGGATAGTCATATGCCTGACCGCCTTCCTGGTCGGGAAGGGACAGGCTGTGTCCCTGACTTAGAAGGTGAGATGGTGCTATCTGAACAAGCCTGCCATGAAGGGCTGGATAGAAAGGGACCATGTGATGGGCACCTGACATTTCGTAGTACTGGGGTGCCCCAGACGTGGTGGAAATAGTGGTGGTGGTTTGGTTCATGACCGTCACAGTCACTGACTGTGAAAATGAGTGATTTTCAGTGCCTCCTGTGCTATCCCAGTGGAAAATCCCTGGGTAGGAAACAGCTGGATAGGAGATCTGGCTTTGGCCAGTAACTCCAGACAACAGAGCTGTGCTGGAATATTGGGAAAGGTAGGCACTCCCCCTGAGGGGCTGGGCAGGGATGACAGGGGCTGATGGTAGGAGCCATGCTGAACCGATGGCAGGAGTAGAGACTCCGGAGACGTAGGTGACACTTCCTGTGAGGGAGGCTGCATGGCTCACTACAGAAAGAGAGAGGTTCTGAGAACATGGAGTTTCAATCACAGGTGGATCATGGGAATTCTCTGTAAGGAACAAGAGGGAGAGGGAAAAATCAGTGAGATTGATCAACTTTCCCGGTGTTTGAGGACTAGTGTTATCTTTACGGTTGTTGCTCTGAGGAGGCCTCTAATACTAATAGTTGCAGAGACACCAATAATCAAACAGCGTGTGATGCTTGTCAGCGCTGGCTGGAGCAGTGGACTCCTCATAGGTGGCAGTGGCCTGTGCTCCGGGTTGGGCACAGACATGCAGAAGACCCAAGTGGCGTGCTTCCTGCATTGTTCTGTGGGCCAGAAGCAACCAGCCCCTGCCGTCTTCTTCCCTGTGCTGTTCTAGTATTGACTTGTCTGCTACTTTCTGGAGTTGAAGCCCTTTAGACTCAGGAGTCTTTGGAGCACCTCTGTTCTGACCTTCTCATTTTATTCGTGGGGCTCCGAGAGGTCAGATAGACTTGTGCACATTCTCACATAATGTTAGTATCATTGCCAGGTTATGTAATCTAAGCATCCTGACTTCCTTGCCAGGAGTCCCCTCTAAGCCTGATGGGAGCTACAGAGCTTCTAAGACTGGCATTGTTTGGTCCATTTGAAAACAGGATAGCTATTACCTTTGTCATCGTCAGTGTCTAATTTGGCCCATACAACTCACATGCTATTCCCTAGGATTTACATATGGTCCAGTCTAGCTGGTAAATGTAAAGGATCCTTTTTGCCATCTTCAAGCCAGGTTTCTGATCCTACCCCAAAATGAAAGTGAATGTCTCAAGAAATGCTTTTGGAAGAAAAAAGTTATTTCAAAAAGCAATTTTTGAGAAGCGCTTTGAGCTTTCGATTACTCCACCTACAAGGTAGTTATAATAATAATAACAGTAAGAATTCATACACAAATAAGTTATATGTTACATATGAATTATATGGTAGAAGATACAATAAATTTTGGAAGGACAAAGAAAATGAAAAAGACATCACAGAACTAAAAAGGGCTATGCATCTAAGTATAATAAATTTACTAATCTATGAAGTTCTATATCATACATGCAATATTATGACAATGAACATTGCCTACTCTATTTTAATGAATACTCTGAACCAAAAACAGCCCACTACAAGAAGGTGATTTTGCGTTAATACCTAGCCATTGCCTACAGTGAAGATATATCAGGAAAATGGCATAACACGCAGTCCGGTATAATAAGTGTGAATGTGTAGGTAGCCACAATATATGCAGACATATAGTTCAGGAGAAGCTGGTACAAAGAGAGCAAAATAGTGTGTCAAGAAATTTCATATATGTGTGCATTCAAGTTGTTTTTAATATAACCCAGCAAGTAATAGCCTGTTAGAAATATATATTTCAATCTATAACCACATAAGAAATAAAAAAGAACACTTATAAAGTATCATAAAAGTTTTTATATTTATCTAAAAACATAGATTATCATCATCTTTACCATCTAGAAAAGTGGCATTCATGAAGCCTTAGAATCCATCATCTAAAACAAAGTTGAGAACCACACGACTTCACTCATATACAGAATATAAAACTGAAAGCAACAAAGAAACAGCATCTCATGGACAAAGTTAATAGTTTAGTGGTTATCTGAGGTAAGACGGGTGGGGGAGTGGGAGAGGAGAGACGGGGACCAAATATGTGGCGATGGAAAGAAAGCTGAGTCTGGGTGGTGAACACATATTATAACACATAGATGAAATACTGGAGAATTGTGCACCTGGAACCTATGCCTGCCTCCCTACAGCCTAGTACTCCCCATCCTCTCTCCCTGTTTTCTCCTTGCAGCTAGTTTAGAGAGAAATCTTCAAAACATATAAATATTACTTCTTTTTTTTTTAAGTATTGTTTTATTTATTTATTTGTTTGTTTATTTTTTAACTTATTTATTTTTGACAGAGAGAGAGAGAGATACAGCTACAGAGACAGAGACAGAGAAAGAACTGAACTGGGGGAGCTCCCCAGTTCAGCATGTGGGTCTGCATGGTCCGGGGTCGTGATTCATCCCCGGTCTCCGGCGTTGCAAAGTGAGCCCTTAACCCACTGAGCCATCCCGGCTTTCCCAAATATTACTTCTTGAGCAGCACTAAATTTAAAGTACTGAAGTTGAGATATTAGTGGTGAGAGACCATTACATGTGAGACATTGTGTATCTGTAGTTGTCTTTATCACCTAAGTTTTCTGTATCTGTTAAACTAGTCTCAAGAAGTCTTTGATTTCATTTTCTATATGGGTGTCCCTTCAGACTCACTATAAGAAGAGTAAGGAATTAGAGAGAACAAGCAGTCTAAAATCTTAATGTAACATATGAGGAATAAACAGATTTTGTGAGAGAGTCAATCACTTGTCCAAAGTCACACAGCTAGTAATTGTCAAAATCTGAACTGAAATTAGGTCTTCAGATTTCTAGTTCATTACTTTCCCCCATTATTCTGTGTCATCTTGAGTCCATTGCTAAATGTAGGGGTAAAAAATGTAATGAGAAACTTTCTAAAGCTGCTTTCCTCACCTGCCATTGTCAGAGAAGGGGAGGAAAGATCCCCTGTGGATGCAGGGGACGTGAAGCAATCGTAGAAGTCGTGTGAATCGTAGAAGTCGTGTGAATCAGAGCAGTTCAGAAACACGTGTGTCCAGTACGAAGGCCACTGGTCACACTGGTCACTGGTCACTTGTGATGTTTCAACACCATGGAAACCCCAAGATTCTACCCTGTGGTGATAGGTTGGTGGGAGAATGATGTCACAAGTTAGGCAGTTTAAAGGTGTGAACGAGCCAATAGGGAGGTGAGATTGCCACCAAGAAGACGGGATTGGGTGGAGGGAGTGGTAGGAGACTTCAGCCAGCACCTAAATGGCTGAGCTCTGGGGACAGGTGTGATAGCCTGCAAGACAGATGTGATCGTCTCACTTTGCCCCAGGCACTTATGTTAGGGAAAGCATCTCAGTGTTTCTTAGAGACATTCATGAATAAAACTAACCAGTGGTTTCTTATATTCTGTGTATTTTCTAACACACACTGTATGTATAATTATAGTTGATGATGATAATACTATAGATGAATATCCCTAGAAAGGCAGGAAAGGACCCTGAAGCTGCAGTGACAGTTGTTCTGAAATCGTGTCAGCCCCTCTGAGGAGTGAAGTTCTTGCAGCTTTGCAGGAAGGGGTGAAGGAGCTCCCTTTGGCACTGGGGTAAAGAGCAGGGTGCAGTCTGAGTGCATCTTGTGGAGCATGATGTGGATCCACAGCTCTTCTCTGTTGGCTTCCTCTCCTTGAATCCGGCCTTCTTTGGACTGGTCCGGGCAGGTTGGACTTGCGTCTCTCCTCGGGTCTCCTTTTTCTCTTCATTGTACCCAGGGATTCTGAGATGAGCTTGGATTCGCATTCTTACTGTCATGGGTGTTAGTTCCTGTGAACTTCCGGCTTCAGGGATTGTTTATTCAGAGGGTGATGCTTCTCCAAAGGGACGCTGCCCGTTAGAAACGCCAGAGAGCTAGGAGACCCTGCGGAGTGCAGAGCTTTCCTCTTCCTGCTTTTCTTGCAGTTCTTTTGCCCCAGACGTGCTGCCTTTGGTTCCTTGGGCCTCACAGGCACCCTGCCATCCCACTGTTTTGTACATTAGAGGCATCCGGGGTTCCTTCCCTTTTTTTTCTCGCAGATGTGGGTCCCGTGTGGCAGTAATTGTAGTCTCCTCCCCCCTGGCAGACAGTCACTCTAGATACCTGCTTGTCAGGGATTCTCTATCTGCTCCTGACTGGGTGCAGAGCGAGGCAATGTGACGACGAGACTAGTAAGAGGAGGAAGAGGACGTTCACGGAGAATAGGGAGCAGGCGACGTGGCCGGGTCCAGGCGAAAAGAGACTTCATGTGGGTGTTTTGGTTTCTGTGAGAAACAAGTTGACCCGTTGAGGCCTCATTTTATATTAACAGAACAAATGAATGTATGCATGCATGCATGTATGTGTGTATTTATGTATGTATTTATATATGTGTGTATGCAGCCATACAGTGTAGGAATAGCCACAAATTCTGTACACTTAAAAGAATGATCTTAAATAAATTGTATTTCTCTTTGTTTAAGTCTTATTCCCTCACTTATATCAAGCATTGGTATGTTTGTAGAATATAGATTGTTTTTATGCTCTGTAGGAAAAAGAAAGAGAGAGAGAGAGAGAAACAAAGAAGGAAAGAAAAAGAAAAGAAAAGGGAAGGGAGGAAGGAAGGAAGGAAGAAAGAAAGAATGCAGAGTACATTGGCCTTTGTGACTGGGCAGTCACTGCTGGGAGGTTGGCTTCAGGCCCTGCTGTCCTCAGGAGCTGAGCCAAGGCCATCAGGGCTACTTTGATCTCTCTTGTCTCATTCCTTGGTTGAGTGTATTGGCATCAGCAGACGTGGGAAAGGCCTTTAAGTCCAGATTTATAACTCAGCTGGATAAGTGCCCTTTCTCTCTCAATCTCTATTTTTTGACCCAAATTGGAGCTCTGGTTAGCTTTACTGGGCTGTATGTCCACTTCTGGACTAATCACTATTGCAGGATGGATCACCTACTAGAAAAGACATGGTAACGGTACAGTCAGAGCCGATCCCACTGAAGATGAAAAGTGGGGAGAAGAGTGACAGGGTTTCTGATTTCTTTCCCAGCTCAACCATCTCTTTTTGGAATGATCCTAGGAAATGCATAGACTTCTTAAGACCCTAGAGGGCATTTTGTTTTGTTTTGTTTTTTTAATCTTGGCCTAATTTTACTTTCTGCCATGATGAAAACTGACACTCTGTCAGTTCAGCCTCAAATGGCCTCTCTATCAAGGTATGTATAGCATCAAATAGGGTAATTCCAGATGTTATGAAGAATCTCTACTGAAAATTCTCCAACCACCATGCTTTACAGGTATATCCCAGTAGGAGTTTAGTCCTTCCTTCAAGGAAGGCAAAATGAGCAGTGTTCTGAGACGTGAACTGCAATTTTAGGACTAGATCTGATGTCACTTAAGTGATAAGTATTCTGTGTAGGACATGTCAGGTGTGACCTGAACATCAGAACCACGGGCCACTACCTTCATTTATTGAGTCCCATGCAAAACTGGTGGAGTGAGCAGAGGTCTGGGCCATTATAGTTATTTGGACTTTTAATACCATAGATAAGAAAGTGAAGAACCTGAAGTAATAGGAGGTGTATTCATCTCTATTTATCTCATTTTCTTTAGTCTCCTGAAGTTAGGCTTTCAACTAGAAGAAACCAGGGCCCTTTCCATTTAGTGAAATAAAAGATGATTTGGTATGTGGGACCATGGCTTATGATAACAGAAGGAAGGTCCAGGTGTGGAGTACGTGTCCTAAACACCAAGAAGAATATATATGAAGGAGCATTGCCTACCCGATCAAAATCCTTTAAATTGAAGGAGAATATAACTCAGATCAAAACAATATAGATCATATGTAAGGAAATAATTCTTATGACTTGAACCAGAAGTCCTCTTAAGAAAGGAATTATTTTATTGAGAAAAATGCCTAGAGAAACAGTTCGGGATCAAAGATTTGACCCTATAGAAATAATACAGCATAAGTGAAGGAAAGAAAAGAATCAGTGAAAATTTCTATAAGTCAGTGAAGAAGCAAGACATGGAGCAAGTGGGAGAGAGTCGGGCCGAGAGAAGACAAGGTAGAGCGTGGTGGCAGGTAGATGGAGGAGGCACGAGTCGTGTGCATTTGGAGGTGTGTCTGTGCTGTGCTCAGAAATATCCTGCACTAGTGGGGTTTTTTTGTGGTTTTTTTTTTTGAAATTAAGAATAAGAACTTGGCTTTAAAATTAGGTCAGTGTGGGAAGCCGGGATGGCTTAGTGAGTTGAGTGCTAATTTTGCAGCCACAGGGACCGAGGATTGAATCCCGGCCCCAGCCTGGGTGGACCCATATGCTGAACTGGGGAGTGCCCCCAGTTCAGTTCTTACCAGTGTGAGACCCCGGCCCAGTTCCTGCCTGTGCAGTCCTGCACCCACCTGTGGAATGAAACTGTGTGGAAAAACCAATGATGTGCAACTGTGGAGACTGTTCTGGGCCCTCCCACTTCTCTGTCTCTGTCTCTGTATCTCTCTCTCTGTCAAAAGCAATAAAAATAAAACCTTAAAAAAAAAATTGGGTTAGTGTGATGTGGCAAAGGAAAATGCCAACTAGAAGGTGAGATGATCCATGAATGAAATGCATGAGACACGAGCAGAAGCTCATAGCCAGCCACTGAGACAAAGATAACAGGAAGCAGACGTGCAAAGAGGGAGGCGGAGATGCTCAGGAGTCTGTGCACCAACGCATGGCAGAGGGAAACGAGGCAAGCTTGACCTGAGTACGAAGGGGCAAGCGGGGCTTCCGAGCATTGGGCACCTGGTGGGATGGAGCTTGTCTGGCAGGGGAAGGATGTGGCCGGTTCAAAATCGAGTTCTGACAAAGGCAGGGAGGAGTGCTCTAGTCTAGGGGTGGCCAACTTTTCTGTATATAAGATCTACTTTTTATCTTAAAAGTGTGTCGCGATCGACTTGTTGTCATAGGCGTAGTCTAAGGGGGGAAGAAAGGGTGTGAAATGCATACTATGTTTATACACTGTGTTTCAGTATAAGGTGCATTCCAGCGAGGTATGGGTAGATAAGTAAAGTATATGTTCAAAACTATTTTTTATTTTTATTTTTTTAAAGATTTATTTTTATTGTTTTTGACAGAGAGAGAGAGAGAGAGAGATACAGAGACAGAGAGAAGGGGGAGGGCCCAGAACAGTCTCCATAGTTGCACATCATCGGTTTTTCCACATAGTTTCATTCCACAGGTGGGAGTGGGGCTGCACAGGGCAGGAACTGGGCCGGGGTCTCGCCCGGTGAGAATTGAACTGGGGGCACTCCCCAGTTCAGCATATGGGTCCACACGGGCCAGGGCCGGGATTTGATCCTTAGTCCCCGGGGCTGCAAAGTGAGTGCCTAACCTACTGAGCCATCCCGACTTCCCCTGTTTTTTATTTTTTAAATCACTTATTAAGTTTTCGAGATATAGGCTCATGAAGGAAATAAATTTCCAGACCCAACTTTTGATAGCAGCATTCCGTACATGCGATACCTAAAAAATTCGATTTTCTGACACTTTTTCAAGATAGATTTTTACTAACTTAAAATGCAATTTAATTTTTTTATCAACTGCAATGTATAAGTTGTACTATTTGTTCGTAAATATGAAAAAGTTGTTATAAAAATGCACAGTATGGCTGATAATTTGATTTCAATATTTCACTTTCGTGTTTTTTTGGCGGCCAGGAAAATTTATCATGAAAGAATAATGACTTACTTTGTGCTAATCTATCAATAGCTCGCTGAGTACACCTCGTACTGAAATATAAATATACGGCTTATCTACCTACGTAAAAAACAACAACAATAATTATTTAAAGGGCCAAAAAACTCACGCCCAGGGGAATTAAAAGAACATGGATAATTATTAACAATATTTGTTAATTCAAAGTAGCTACAGATAAAGACAGATTTAGAATTTACTTTGTTGCCTTAACATTAATGGGAAGACTGAGTTTGCATGTCTCTAACCAAGGAATCATAATTAGGTGTATATCCTGACAAAGATAATAATAATGAGTCTTCAGTATGGGAATCAGTCAGGACAGAACGTTGTTTAGTCTTCGTTAGCTTCAAGTA